>VVHJ01031912.1:0-13799 GCA_015107715.1 Tylochromis polylepis
AAAACAAAAATTAAAAAAAAAAAAAATTAAAAAAAAGAGGTTTTAAAAAAAAAAAAAAAAAAAATTCTGAAAATAGAATAAAACTTTAAAATAAATGAAATGAGCCTAATAAACCTCTTCTCGGTCTGTGGTGCTGGAGTCGCAGTCGGAGGGTCTCTGAATCACAGGGACATGCAAAGGAGGTGAGGTGGGTGGGGGCGTTTCCAGCACATTACTTCGCCCCTCCAGCACAGGTGGGGCCAGCCACTCGGTGACTACCTCCACCTCATCGTCAGACGGCAGGTCGGACCTCGTCAGCTTTGGCGGCGGTGGCTCGGTGGGATTCGGGATCCTCTGCAGCACCACACCTGGACACGGATCACAGGACGAGTTTACAGACCGCCACCTGGGCAGGGCCACTGAACGCTGAGCCACACTCACCTGCATAAATGCACACAAAGGTCCCACGGTCCAGGTCGTCACGGCAACGCACCCCCCAGCCACGGTTCTGGGTCTGGAAGACCTGGAGTCGGACTCTGATGCCTCTCTGGACCAGACGGTTCTGACAGCGAGATCGGTCACAGCCGCACCACGGGCCACACTCAAAGAGCCTGAAGATGAATCACCATGGTAACACTTTGTGAATCAGTGAATCCGTTACTGATCAATATTTCCATTGGGAGACCTAAAGCTCTTGCTTTAGCTCCTTTTCAATAATCTTTACTTGTTCACCTCACCCTGACGGGACGGCCTGTAGCAGCCTGTGATGGCGATAGTGGCGCTCTCCGGCGGTCAAGGCCACGCAGGCGCAGCGCTTTGCATCACTGCAGCCGTCTGTGCAGTCACAGCACGCCTTGAACAGTTTCGGGCCACGGCTCAGGAAGCAGCCATGCGGCCAGCGGTCCTTCCTGTAACGGAATTCATCAGGCCGGGAGCCGCCGTCCCCGA
Organism: Tylochromis polylepis; assembly: GCA_015107715.1. Taxonomy (NCBI): domain Eukaryota; kingdom Metazoa; phylum Chordata; class Actinopteri; order Cichliformes; family Cichlidae; genus Tylochromis; species Tylochromis polylepis. Next base: position 928 of record VVHJ01031912.1, read on the forward strand.
CGCACAGCTCCACCGGTGTTGGCTCCGTCCCTCGGCTCAGGTCCTGTTCAGGCTGCTGAGGGCCCGCTGGCGAAGGAGGGTCCAACCGCACAGAGGGGTTAAAGGTGAAGAAGTCAACCTGCAGGAGGAAAACTGACCCAGTTTAAAGACCTGAAGGTGGAATTTACAGAGAGACACTGAACACACCAAAAAAAATAGCCACTCATCTATTGACCTGCAGGATGTCATAGCTCTCTGTCGCCACCAGGAAAAGCATTACGTTGTCATGGTTACGAAGGCTCAGCCCACATGGTGCCTTGTAGATGACGTCCCAGTTTCTCACGTCTTCCTGCTCCTGGTCCCTGTGGTCCGAAGCACCGCCCCCTTTGGCCGGTGAAATCAGCGGCATGGCGGTCAACCTCTTGAAGCCGCAGAGCAACGGGATCTTCAGCGGGTTCTGGCCCCAGAAAAGCGGCGTGGACTGAGGCATGCTGGGTAAACTGGGCAGGCAGGACTGTGAAGCAGAAATCAGGTTAGACATCACAACTTATCAACTACCGCTTAGCTTTTCAAAGTAAAAATTCTCCAGTTAGTTGGATAAGTTATAAAATGTTTTGATGCATGCTCAATCATCCAGATAAGTTTATCCCCAAAAAGTTTATTCTTTTTTGGGATAAGTTATAAAAGGTGGGATTAAAGAAAAGGTGAGTTCATTTAACTTCCTGGCGTTAGAAGAACCAGCTAAGAATAAATGCTGCCCCCTCATGGTGAAGGTTTGAGATCAAATTAGGCAAAATAAATTCTGATTCTGAATCAGATTTCTCAAGGAAATGACATCAATGTGCGTTTACCTTGGAGCAGGTGTGGAGGTGGTAGTGCAGCTGGACGGGCACAAGAGGAGGCAGCAGCTCCTCTCTGCCAGCAGGAGGAGCTGTTGGACTGGATATCCCATTAAAAGGAGGAAAGAAGGACGAGGAGGAGGAACAAGAAGATGAAGGGCTGTGTTGGAGGAAGTCAGCTGGCAGCAGCTCATCTGGAGAAGAATAAACACTCAGCGAGAGTGGGACACAAACACAACAGCGAAGCCTCGAGATTTACTGGGGTTTACCTGAGCCAATCACCACCTGAACCACCGAGGTGTCCTGGTCCTGAGGGGAGGCCAAGGAGGAGGAGCAGTCCAGATACTTGACCAGCTTGAAAGCCTGAACATACTCTGAGAGAAGACAGAGAGAAAACATCAGGATGGGAAGCTCCCCAGGGTCGCGCTCGCTCGCGTCAGACATGGGTCAAAACCTTTGTCTGTGGCTGCGCTCCTCTTCAGCACCGCCTTCAGGTGTTCCAGGTACTGGAAAACCCTATCGAAGACCTGATCCATATCTTCATCTTTCCAGAATGCTTTGGCCTTCTCTGGACAAAATAAATCAAGACAAACGATCGCATCAGACGCATGAAAAATGTGTAAATGAACAAACTGGACCCCCCCCAACCACTGAACCGATAATATAACCAATAAATGTGCCTGTAAGCACTTTTATTGGTTATTTTATTACCTGACTCTCAGCATGTAAAAACAGGGAAAATATAATATTTCACTCATTTGTGTCCATCTAAACCTCATCAGACCAGTTATTCATTAAAAACGAAAACAAACCCCATAACCGGGACCCCTTAAATCTAAACTAGACTCCACAGAGTGTTTAAACCTACTAAAAAAGGGGGGAAAGTTGTAATTTAACCTGTTTTCCCATGTAAACAACATAAGACTGTGTCTAGATTAAAAACCAAGTAACCCGGATTTATTGGATGTGGACTAAGACACTGTAAACAGATTCTGGCTGGTTTAAAACCAGCTTTCAGCCGTTATATTGTACCTAAACCACACACACACTCGCATTTCCTTGTGTGTGTCTAACAGGGAAGCTCTGGGGCTAATGTAGCATTAGCCCGGGTAAACCCGGGTTAGCTGTCTGTGCAGCTCTGTGCCCCCCTGAGCCCCCGTTATCCGCCCGGGTTCCGTTTTAACTCCAGTTCTTACCGACATTTCTCGGATCCAGGGAATCCCCCGTTTCCATGGCAGCGTTAGCCTGCTAGCACCAAGCTAACAATAAATAAACTCTCGAGTTCGCCGCTAACTTTTAGCTAACAGGTGACCACGGGTGCAGACGGACCTGCAGTTTGACTACCAAATAAGCCAAAAGCAGCAGTTCAAATTAAACCATAACACCAGCCACCTCCATGTGAAGCCAGCAGGTTTATTCATTCATGCAGGAGGCTAGTCCGCTCGTTGATTGTAGCTAACGACTGCGGATAACAGCAGACAATACACTGAAGCTGCTGGAAAACTTCTTTAAGCATTGCAAAAGCTATTTATAGTTCACCAAGGCCACACAACCTGGCATCACGCAGTGTAAACACTCCTGTCTTAACCGTTTGAAGTTTTTTTTACTTTACGTGCTCCCTACCGGCCACCGTACTGAGATTTCAGGGCTTCAGTTCCCTGATTTAGGTCTGGCAGGGATTTCCAAAGCCCTTATGTACACGTTATTAAAGTTTAAGTAACAGGATATGTGACTATAACAGCCATTGTTAGCATGTTAGCTGTGGTCCTTCTATACTTAGAAAAGTACATGATTTCAGTCATTAAATACTCAGAGTGGTAAAGATTTGCACTGCAGCCAAAGACTCTCATATACCTGATTTTAAAGCAGCAACAAAAGCTCCATTCTACAATTACAATCTACACATAAATCCTACCCATGAAACTGACAATAATCCATGCAAAAAATATCACTGGGACAAAATGTAAAGTGAGCTGTTGCGTTACTTAAAATAAAAACAGCTCCTGAGAAGCCCACAAAAATGGCATTTTCCGCTTGTACCAGCTTCTTGACAACCAAACTACAAATGCCAAATGTAGCAGGTAAAATAAGTTGCAAATCCACTTGTTTGATCTGATTTTGCTCACACATTTCTTTTATTACCAAGTTCTCAACGCTGTTACACAAACCTATTTATCCTGGAAAACACAGGATAACACAAAACACAAAACAAAGAGGAAGTGACACAATAGAGTCACATGAAAACACCATGGGTGGACCAAAGGTCAGTCCTCTTTCATATATTTTGGATTTTTCCAGTTTTTGCTGACAATGCACAAGGCTTTATTTGTTGCCTTTGTAACAGTTTAATACACTCTTGACCATGAAGTTAAAGATGGTTGCCCTCATTTAGCAATTCAAACAATATTTTTAAAACCTGCTTTTTCAGGTTTAGGAATATTGGTAACAGGGTCCCACTAATAAAATATCTCATATAGTACCTTTGATTCCTGAGCAGAACAGATCTAACTATTATATATTTATTATTATGGTTTATTATTTGTTTTTATGACATACATAAAAAAATTAAACAAATTGTTTATTTATTTACAGTTTTTTAATCCCAAATTGTTCTCCAAATGTAGAATGACATAGAAATTAAATATTAAACATATATAAAAGCTTGAAAAGTTTTATTGAATCCGTTATGTCTTTCTGTATCGTTGCCTGGTTCGGTAACTAGACTGTGAAGAATAAAAATCGGTTGGGATTTCTGGCCATTTATAACAAAAATGTGCTTAGGAAGGCTCATTCTATTGTTAATTGTCTGAACCATCCTCTTCACAGAGAGTTTGACTTGTTGCCCTCTGGCCATCGTTTCAGACTACCTGTGAGGAAGACCAAAAGACTCCAGGTTTCTTTTATTCCTACTGCAACCCATCTCCTTAATGGCAAATTTTGTGTTGTAGCTTTTTATTACTATTATTGTTATTATTATTATTACTAATATTTTTTTGGTTTACTCTTATTATTGTTGCCTTGCTGCTAAACTAATTTCCTCTTGTGGGACAATAAAGAATTTGAATTGAATTGAATTTTGTTAGGAGCTAGTTCCACAACATCTCTGGCTTCAACAGACTTCCATTCAAAAATCACATTTTCTAATCAGCGTGCAGGGGCTGTTTGGAAAACCCCCTATATTTATTGGTATATTATATATATTGGTCCACTGTTACCATACTTGTTTTTACACTTACAACCTGACTATCATATTTTTCAATGTTTTAGAAAAAGAGCAAAGAAAAACACTCAGTTAATATATTTCTGACTAATATACATCCATTTACGTCCAATAATAAAGCTGAATCATTCATTGCTGTATATGAACCCCACTGGTGTATTCTTATATAAATATATAATCTTTAAAGTTACAGCTTACATTTAAGGTTCCAGCTGGTAAATAGCTCTAATTAAATTTTTAATACATTTTATTTTCAGTTCAATTTCATTTCAGTAATTTTTCCTGAGTGGGTTTGCTGGTTTCAGTTTAGTGTCTATAGTCTCCGTTCTGAACTTTTGTTTAGTGCCAATACTAGGTTAAAATTTGCAGCGGTCAAGGTTTTAGTCCAAAGTTTAAAACTGATTTTACTCAAATTTTCTTTGTATATTTATGCTCCCTATTATAAGACTTGGGTATGCCAGATAGGCAAAAATTTCTTACAGAGGGGTACCCAACCCTAAACAGGCTGACAGACACCTGGCGGATGTTAAGAAGTTCTGCTGGAGCCTGTTGGTTAGGGCCTGTTCTTATGCTGCCATCATCCGAGCATCTGTGCTATCCTTTAAGTTGGGCTTTTCTAACCACTGGTAGGGTTTTTATCTGTCAATGGTGCATCCCATGCAGGGGCTTGGTCATCCATGACAGCTTCCCTTGTTCCTCACCACCTTCTGTCTTTAATTGCCAGAGGCATTCTTGGAGCACCTCATCTGAGGGGAGCGTCAGGGTGCTAGACTTCAGGTGAAGTTATCATGTCTTGACATCAGTGGCATCTATCTCCTCCTGTGGCCAGCTTATTATTCCGGCTGGGTATCTCATGACTGGTAGGATTTACCAGTCGTTGCACAGCTGCGCAGCTGGAGTGGACTCCAATTTGCATGTTACAGATGAAATATTGGACATTAAATCGATGCACGGGACAACGGCATTTTTGAAAATGTATGTCAAAGTCTAACCAACATGAAACTGCCCTGGGACATACATGTTGGACTTACAACAGATGGAGCACTGGCAATGTGCGGTGAAAAAAGTGGACTAGTGGGAAGGATGCGAGTAAAGATGCAGGAGGAGAACTGTACTGGTGAGTTAACAGCATATCACTGCATCATACACCAGGAAATGCTGTGTGATAAAGTTCTAAAAATGGAGCATGTAATGAGCACTGTAACACAAACTGTAAACTTTATCCGAGCTAAAGGTTTAAATCACCGGCAATTTCAGTCTTGTATGCGGGGAAATAGATTCAAAGTTTGTCGGCATTCCTTATCATTGGCTGAGTCGGGGAAAAGTTCTCAATAGTTTTTGAGCAAAGAAATCTGTCAGTTCATGGACAGTAAAGGAAAAGACTCCACAGTTTTGCAGGATGAAAAGTGGAAATGTGATTTGGCGTTTCTGGCTGACATAACAGCTCATCTCAACGTCTTAAACCTTCAGCTCCAGGGATGTGACCGCATGATCGCTGACATGTATGATACAGTGAAGGCATTTCAAGTGAAGCTGCTCTTATGGGAGACACAAATACACCAGTGCAACTTGCCTCACTTTCCCTGTTGCCAAGTAATGTTGAACCAAGTCGGCACAACAGTGTTCCCAAATGCACACTTTGCTGATAAACTGAGCGTACTGCGCACTGAGTTCGCACAGGGCTTTGGTGACTTTGAAGCACAAAACAAGAATTTCGAGCTGCTTCACAACCCATTTCAGTTGACGTGGAAACTGCACCTGTACAGATTCAGATGGAGCTGATTGAGCTGCAGTGTAATGGGAGACTAAATGCACAGTGCATTCGCTCCATTCCTGAAGCAATGCCCCAGCTCCGTCTACATGTGGCTCGAACCTTGTGCATGTTTGGTAGCACATATCTGTGAGAAGTGGTTCTCAGTGATGAAGATTAACAAAACAGCACACAGGGGTTGTCTCACTGATGAACACCTGCAGTCCATCCTGAGAATCTCCACAACACATGACCTCACACCAAACCCAAACAAAGTTGTCGCCAAAAAAAGATGCCAAGCATCCAGCTCTGACAAAATGGCATAATACCCAAAAAAACCTGAATGTTTTGATTTGTTGTTATTTTAACTTTTGCTGAAAAGCACACATTTCATTTATATTTCCCGAGGTTTTTGTTGCAGCATGTTCATATTACTAACTTGTAGAATTTTTACAGGATATATTTTTACAGAGAGCAAAATATTTTAAGTTATTTAAAGTTTGAGTTGATTTATTCTGGAATAATATTCCCATCTGTTTTTATTCATATTTATGTTAAAAAAACATTCAGTTTTAGTGTCCCAAAAAGTTGATTCTGTTCATCTGGACGTAGCGTTTTCAGTGGGAGAAACATTTCGTCACTCAACTGAAGAAGTCACTTGGATGAGTGACGAAACATTTCTCCCACTGAAAACGCTACGTCCAGATGAACAGAATCAACTTTTTGGGATTTACTTACCTGGATGATTGAGCATGCATCAAGACATTTAGTTTTAGTGTGTTCAATAAATGTTTATCCTGTTTGGCTGTCAGGATAAACATTGTGCTTTGAGTTTTGGCCCCCTGTGCAATTGAGTTTGATGACCCTGCTGTAGATCCTAGTGAGGTGGATTGTGAGCCAATGTCTTAAGTCTCTCTTGGCATAAAGCTGGATGTCATTCTTGTAAAAGAAGGTCCAGTTCCAGGAGGAGATCCCCAGTTGATCATTTTCATTTCCATCAAATTGTGTGGCATCCTTTCATTCCTAAAACATTAGCTGGTCCATATCTTTACAGATGGATGATTCCCCCCCCACCCCCCCCATAAGACCCGATGTGTTTTCAAAGTGTTCCTTTATTTTTTTGAGCTTTTTTAACTCATCAAACCAGTGTATTTGATGAGTTAGTCAGATCAGGCACGACTGTGTTTGGCAGACATTCGCATTCCAAGTGTCCCTTTATTTTTGTGAGCAGAGTATACAGAAAGGCAGAAATTATTTTTTCAGAGTTTGCTCTCTTAGCAACATCCGTCCATTCTGCTGTCACTTATTTACAAAGTGTCCTATATTGGTTAAAGCATACTGCCTATAGGTTCAAGTCCATCTGCCCACCTAGCATTACATTATTTAACATGGCTGCCCATCCCTCCTCACTGCCATGCTTAATTTAGTACTTTATCTTCATCAGTGTCCCCTGGCAGGCTTATGTGAGTGCATACATGCACACAACATCTATGTTTCTATTTACAGCATGACTGTAACATGTCATGTCATGTGTGGATATGTTTACATGTGCATGCATGCTAGGTACAACCTTGTCTCTAGAGAGAAAATAATCAGGCCATGAGTACATGACTCATACTATACTCTCCTATACCATACGACATGAGATGTATTTATATATTTTGTCTTATCATCACAGGAAACAATATGTGGGCTACTGTTTTTTATGTGTTATTTTTTTCTGTGTAAAGTGTTACATAACACATTTGTTGTATATACAGAATGACTCATCTGGAGTATCACCGCATGCTAATGCTATGGCATAAACTGGACCAAAATATTGGACAGGTTCAGGTTGGGGTGTCTCTCGAGCTTTCATCAGATCAATGCCACCTGCAGTCCGTGATGGTAAAGAGTGTGCCCTGCTGGAAGACGCGACTTTGTGTAAAAGTGGCTGAATAAAAAATAAACAATCTGGTCGACCAAGCTGGCAGGAGAAATACAAGACGAAAGTACAAAGGCTAGCTGGAACCCCAAGTCAAGTCCATCTGTGGGAAACACCACAGTAGAATTCTACTGTATACAGTAGAATACAGTAGATCTACAGTAGAGTTAACATCAAACCATTGACGTTAATAGTTCATAAATATCTACAGTAATTTTTAAAATTTTATCAATTCTTTAAACTTATTAGGCCTACGAGTAATAATTTTCATCAATAATTAATATAGCAATTATTTTGCTGATAGTATAAAATGTATGAGAATAGACAGCCAAAGCCCAGTGACATCTGCAGATGTCTTTGTTTGTCCAAATAACACTCCAAAACCCAGCAGCAGTCACTTTACTATGACAGTTCACTTTTGAGAAATAGGCTGGAACAAGATTATGTGCTGTGTTTATTAGAGCTGCCACTCTGAGCAGCTGTGTGTGAACAGTTTCACAGTCACGGTGAGTGCTAGAGCTGGACAGAGCAGGTGATACCGCTCAGTATGAGTCAAGAGCCCCATTCAGATGGCATTTCTCTGGAGGTGGTGTGGTGATTTTAACATTACCTGTGTGGACCAGCAATGTTTGCAGTCTACTTCTGGCTATTCCCTTCCCTGCACCACATATACATCAGATGGACTTTTTTCTCATCTTTATATGCATGTTTTATAATACAATGCAATTTCCAGCATATACCTTACACTCGGTTTCTTTTAAACATACTGCACACACTTACGTTTGGTCTTCTTTTTCATTTAATTCCAGGTCACTTTAAATTAGCACGACGGGGTCCTATTTGCCCCCCACCTTTTGGAAATAGAATACTGGGCTTGTCACGGTCTTCACTGGTCAACCTGTTTTTCTGCAATACTAACATTTTCTGTTCCAAGGAGGATCAGCACAGTCTATCTAGGCGCCACCTAGAGGGGGCAGGGCTCCCACAGCCTACACACCTCATTATTCTATTAATCTTTCATAAGATTAAGACGAGCATCTCCTGCACCAACTTCCTTGTGCTTCTCCTCTCCAGTGATTCCTGTGTGGCTTAAGAGTGGATACATTTCCAGTTTCACTCACCTGTTTCAGTTGAGCTGCTCCACCTTCTCTGGGAAAACTTGGTCAAATCCTCACCTGCCTGCTCCCCGCCTACAGATCAGACTCACCCTCAGACTCTGACTCCCAAATAAGAACTCACAATTCAATCCCGAACCAGCCATTCTGCGCACTTGTACTTTGGACTGGGTCTAACCCTCATCTCCTCTCTCCTAGGGTTGCTGTCTTTAGTTGCCAAAGACTCCTTTTCATGTCCACCATGGTTAAAGTTCCTTTTGTGAAAGTAAAATCTGTGAGCTTTGAGTTGTAGTCTCCTGGGGTCTGGTTAAGAGTCTGTTTTATGGGCTAACCTTGACTATTCTCTAAATTTTGCTAACAGAAGTGGTACTGCAATCGTCACACTTTAAGGTTCTTGAAAATCAGCGTCATCTTTAAGCGATGATAAATGTGCCTGGTTTGGAGGGAAACTTTCAGTCCCATAAAGCCCAGAGTCTCAGCTTATCATTTGCGTTGGTGTCAAGGGACACGAAATGTTGCTTTTCACCCACCCTGCTAAAAGGAGACTGTTTCAGGAGCTGTACATTCTCACATTCACAAGGGAACACTGATATTGTTTCAAGCCAGCTTGGAAAAATTCTGAACCCACACTTTCAAATCATTACAACCCTGGGAGTGTAGCTCAGCCGAATGTTTGTGAACCAGCAGATAAAAATCTGTGGTGCTTTTCACCTGCTGGACATAAGCTACATTTCACCTATGCTACACAGACTGTCATTAATTCAGATACTTTCAGCTTAAGCTAAAAAAAATCAGCACATTGTCAAAAACTGAAATAAGATGGCACCTCGAGTGGGTGCAGCCACATTCCACACAGAATTTACTCTTCCAGGCAGTCAAGCAGTCAATGCACTGTTGCAAATCCTTGCTGTCATGCTGCCAAGTGAAATACACAAACACTCCTCTTTGCAAGCGCTCAGCTACATCCACTCAATATCTCAGAGCAAGATCAGAGTGAACCTCAGTCAGCACCACTGAGAAACAGTGTGTCACACACCTCACTCACTCTCAGACACGCACACACTCATCCACTCGCTAAGCCTCTCTGTGTGATTGCCCATCAATAAATCGATAAGACTGTGAGTGGTTACATGGCCACTTGTGTTTGAAAGAAATACTGTCTCTGTAGAAGATGTCACAAACATATTCCACAGGGAAGGAATACTGCTTATATATCTACTTTTATGTGCCATTGTTTAACATATGTCTAAATAAATTATGACCAGATGCAAAGCCCGTCAGACCATTTCTTTAATTGCTGCTTAATGAGTGAGACAGCTCTTTAATTGTCTCATTAGCTGACACTGTCAGACGTCACTACTGCTGTGAGTGTGTGCGAGTGCTGTCATCTCACACTATTTCCATGGCCTCCCACTCTCATCTCTCTTTCTGTCTGAAGATGTGGCCCACGTGGAGGGGAAGGAGATTGAGAGGTCATGTGGCTGTCAGGTAAAAAAAAAAAAAAAAAAAATGCTAGGGCCGCAACCGAGATGGTGACCTCAGGTGGAGTGAAAGAGAACATGTTTCTAGCATCAGAACAGCAGCAATTTAATGGAATCACCATTAAAACCTTTACTGGGGAAAAAAAAACTGGGTGGGAGTGAGATGACTCAAATCACCTGATCAACAAGCGCCAACGTGGAAAAAAACCAAAACAAAACACAACTTTGTAGCTGCTCCCATCCAGCATTTTGTCTTACATTGAGAAAGCTACAGTAAAGCTACAGAAGTAAAATATGCAAATTAACTATAACTTAGTCTGACATAATGTTTAAATTAGGCAGCTGAAGGTTGACAGCAGCTGTCCTGATTTATATGGCAGCATCACCTGAACACTTACAACATCGAAACATCTGTTTTCTGCAATCACAAAGATACACGTGCACAAATCACACACACATGAACAAACACCAAGTCTATCTCATCCAGGAGATACAATACTATCAGAACTCTTGCTGCCTCCTACTAATATAGTGAGCCTTCCAACAAGACAGAGTTAAGGCTTATATACCTTAGTTTAAGTTGTATGTTTATTTGACATTACTGTACTTGAGATTATTTAGTTAAAAATCATTATATGATTTTAATATGACATGTAAATACAGTGAAACATGTATCTTTGTGACAGCTGTATGCAATTAAACTATTAAATCATTTCTAAAATGGAAACCAATGAGCAGTTCATTTTAAAAGACTTGTGTTTCTGTCTTTTGAATATTTATTGTTGCTCATTAATAAGAGAAAAGTATTTCTTATTAAGTGATAGGAAAACAAAAATCAATACAATTCTCTGTTACTTAAATAATCAATAGCTGCAGCTATATCCTTCATGACAGCTAAAATATATTAAGGTCAAACAATATCAAAAATCATGGAATTCATCATTTGTCCTATATTATTTTTTTTATTAATTTTATTCTTAATCCCTGCAACAGACAATATTTAATCATAGTTTCTTCCCAAAAGCAATAACCACCCTGAACTCACACATATACTGACAACACAGTTCCACCCCCAAATCCAAGGACTTCCCTCTATACACAGACTATACAACTACCATCATCACTGTGCAATAACCCATACTGTAAATATATAACACTATTTATTTTTCCCAATTTGTATATTTGTACATTTTATATTTTTGAATACTGTTCATATGTATATAGTGCTGCAGAACTGTGCACTTTTCTTTTCCCACGTCTGCACTGAGTAGGAGATGCTCTGTATCTCATTGTACATGTGTAGTGTTGTGTAGTGACAATAAAAGGCATTCTATTCTATTCTATTCTATTCTATCATTTTCTTTGCCACACACGTCAGTAAAGTGAATGTTTTCAGATTCTGGATGGTTGGGTCAGACTAAACAAAGAACATAAAGTCACCATTTTGATGGGCGATTGTCACTATTTACAATCCAGGCCAGTGAACAAGCCAGCTGTAATCTGAGCTAAAATGAAAATGCTGTATTTTTAAGATCTTTTTCTTTTTAGACATAAGCTTAATTAACATATCTGATCAGTCTACTATAGAGATAACTGCCTTGTTTGTGGTTTTTTTTTTATAAATACTGTTTATTGTTATTGGTGATTTGACTTGACATGACTTTATTTTCAATACATGCAGAGTTACATGTCTGTAAGAACATTTCAACTTAAAGCTTGTAGCCTTCACCTAATGTTACTGTTAACCATTTCTACACTTTACATTTACATAGGCCAAATATGTAAAGCAAATAAAATAACGAATTTGTTCATGTGGCCTACCCTACCTGCTTTGGATGTGAGGTCACTGCAGACCTTTTAAACACCCTGGTGTGGATCTCTTCTGCCTAATGTTTTCTATATTCTTCCACACATGACCTCGGAGCCTCAAAGTGACATACACTCACCCATTAACAGCTGGTGACTCTCCACCTGTTTCAAGTCAGTGGATTATAATGGCAAAGTGAGCACATGTTTTTTTCTTACTTAACCAGAAACAGGTAACTGCTTGTGGTAGTTTGCGGTTTGTTAGGCTTTCAAATATCTGAGGATTTCTGAAAGCTAGTAAGTAGTCTAGCTATCTGGCATTCCCTTAGATGATTTTTGCCGTCTTTGTAAGGAAAAGGCACTTGTGAACAAGAACACTCAAACGTCTTGATGCATGCTCAATCATCCAGGTAAGAAAATCCCCAAAAGTTGATTCTGTTCATCTGGACGTAGCGTTTTCAGTGGGAGAAACGTTTCGTCACTCATCCAAGTGACTTCTTCAGTCTCGGCTGACTGCAGGTTTCCCCAACCTTATAAACAGCAGATTTGCATAATGACTGCAACCAGCCCACTGGAGAACAATGGGCTGTGAGGTCAGTTCCTTGATCATTAAAATGCAAAATCTCATGACCATTGATCAACACCTACTGATCAAAGCCCATTGATCAATGGCCATGAGTCCCATTCACAGAGAGCTGGGGAATGGCTGCAATCACAGCATTGTAAGATGGTGAAAGATGTACCCTTAGGCCCCCTCC
>VVHJ01031914.1:0-21052 GCA_015107715.1 Tylochromis polylepis
AGCTACGTCCGCTAAAAAACTAAAAACACTTCTTAGAGTGTAACACAGGGGTCTCAAACTCCAGTCCCTGAGGCCCGCTGTCCTGAAACTTTTCCACGTGTCCATGCTGCAACACACCTGAATACAATCAGTAGGTCATTAGCAAGACTCTATAGAACCTGACTGCATGCTGAGGTGGCAACCCCTAACCCTACTCAAGGAAATTAAAGTGTTTGGAAAGATGTACATCTAAAAGTACTTTTATTGCACCATGTTCATTCACTCATGAGCTGCTGTAACATGAATCAAATGGCTGAATTGCCACCTCAGCGTGCAGTCAGGTTCTATAGAGTCTTGCTAATGACCTACTAATGTTAATCAGGTGTGTTGCAGCAGGGACACGTGGAAAAGTTTCAGGACAGCGGGCCTCAGGGACTGGAGTTTGAGACCCCTAGTGTAACAGCTCGTAGATTAAGGTGGGCGGAGGCCAGTGCGTACCTGGCATTGGAGACTGTCTTTGTGAAGAAGCGCAGGTACTGGTAGATCTCCACGCTGTCGTGGATCTTCAGGATGTCATCCTCTTTGTATTTGAACAGAGCCAGAGTGTATCTGAAGATCACCTGCAGCACAGACACACATTTCATAACACGACACTCGCACCACACAATTAAAGGCCGCGTGCAGTGGAAACTTTGAGGAGGGGAGTCATTAAATTAGTCTTTCTAAGGGTTGTGGTGCAGATTGGCCATTCACTCATTATAGCTCTGATCTGTTTCCAATAAGCCAGTTGGTTCCTCTCTTGCCAGATAATCTTATCCTACTTGTAAGTCAAGCTTGAAGTTTAAATTAAACTTCTGGGTTGGATCTACGTAGCTGAAGCTGTTGTCAGCATTTATCCCTGTGTGGTATAAACTTCTGGGTCTGAACTGCCATCTTGTTTCCTGAGACAAACAATGTAAAAGCTGTGCTGCATTTGTCAGATTACAGAAACGAGCCCAAAGGAGTTGTTGCGCTCATCGTCTGGATTTACACTGCTCGTGGCAGACTGTGAGGTCATTACCAAAATTATCTGCCTTCCCGCTCCCATTTCTTGTCACATGACAGATCCCCATGCTTGGTAAACAATGTCTTATTAGTCCTGAAATGTAAATAAAGACATCTAAAGCTCAAAACAAATAAAACCGGCCTGTGTTCCTCCTAATATCATTTTTGTTTGCATGGACGCTATTGTGGTGCATTCAGGTGTTGTCTGTATTTCGATCGTGGTGCGTTCGGGTGTATGGTACCTTGGTGCCCTCGTACAGGAAGGCGTCCCACAGAGGCATCAGGATGTCGCTCGGCAGACTCTCCACAAAAACCACCAGGAACCAGTTGAAGGTGACGAGAGAGACGTCGATGTTGTGGTCCTCAAAGTGAGACACGAGACGAGGAAGCTTCTCCGCCATGAAGTCCTTCAGCACGCGCTGGTCCGCCTGAGCACAAAGACTCACAGAGATCAGCCTCACTGATCACTAAAACAGATCACAGCAGGCGAGCAGGTGAGTGTGTCTGCTGACCTGAGAGGCCACCAGGTTCTTGGTGTAATAGTCCAGAGGCATGATGGCTTCCACCACCGCCACCAGACACCAGAAGGCGTCTTCTTCACTTTGGAGGACCAGCAAAGCGAGGGCCGCTAACCTGTGGTCATTTACGGAAGGTGAGGTTGTGTCTGGAAGGCGGGTCCTCATAAGTACTCAGATATAAAATTTAATATTTTTATTCTCACCTGTTGAGTCCCTGGCAGTAGCCAATGGCAGGGTTATGCCAGGAGAAGGCCAGCAGGATGCGGCGGAGCTGCGGGAGGGCGGGGCTGGACGGCGAGGAGAAGTGCTGATTGGTCGTCAGGGTTCGGTGGAGGTCCAGCTGGATCTGCCTGGAGGCAGGATTAGGAGCTGTTCGACTCTTCTCACATAGCTGGAAACAGAACAGGTGGATTACTGAGCGCTTGCCAGCATTCCCAACAGGAAGGAGGAGGAGCCACCAGTGCGCAGGTGCGGATAAGGTGCTCTCTCTCTCTCTATAGCCATACCTGCTGGTAGCGTTGCGGGTGGCGCTCTTGGATATTAAAAGTTCTGGCTCGGACCAGACAGCGCCACACTCTCTGCCGATACTCCCGAGGGACGCCTTCACGCACCAGACTTTTGAGCTCCGGTGAGATGCTGAAGTCATCGTCCGACCTGCCCGCCAGGTACTGAGCCCAGCGGCTCAGCAGGGGGCGCTCCAAACCCTCCTGTGGGGACAAACAAGACCGCCTGTTACTGAACATCGTGGCTCTTGATCCAAACTGGAAAAAGTTTCTTTATGGGAAACTGCTTTCAGGTTCTGGAGTGTCGGTTGGCTCTGAACAGGACACGATGAGCAAATAATATGAAATATAATTTATAAACACAGAAAATAACGACCCCTGTAGAGAGATGCATTCTGAACTCCAGTCACGCGGGCAGAGAAACGCTTGGTTTCTTCAGACTTTCATTTTTTTCCCTCCATTCTAATTCTGAGGTCAAAGCTTTTACTTATTCAAATGAAAGCGTGAAGCTGATAAATGCTGGTTCTACAGGTTACACATTTATCTACAAACTGAGAATGACTTCCAAATTAACTGTAGTCTCAAAGAAAATCAACACTGAAATATTCTAAAACTTATCTGACCTATAAACTTAACTATAAAGATTAAATATTTATGAGCTAATAGGGGACAGGTGGAGACAGATGATTGGCTGTGGCGACCCCCTTAAAGGGAGCAGCTGAAAGAAGGTTTTGGTGATTTTTTTAGCCCTGAGTAGTGACTGCAGGCCCTGCTGTAGCCCGTCGGGGGGTCGCGCTGAGTTTATTTAAACTCCTCTGGATGAGCGGCTGTACACTTTGCTTTCTCCCACCTGGTGCAGCAGGTTGTGGGAGCGGATCTCCAGCGCCTGGATCTTTGCCAACAGCTTCATGTCCTCCACCTCGTAGTCCGGGATGATCTTAAAGCCGTACTCATCGTGATCCCTGAGGACACAGCAGTTTCATAGGTTTAACGGGTTTGGAGTAAACGGTGAAAAATTAGATTCACAAGAAGATGATCTATTTAGAGTTTCTTCTTCTGAGTTTTTAATTGTCATGTCAAGTGACTCTTGAATAAGAAAGAAGCAGGTTGTTTCTGTTATTTTGTCCACCCTGCTGTTCAGATGCTCGTACCTGTCCACGTTGAGTTTCGTGACGCTCTTCACCTCTCCCTTCAGAGCGTCCTCGATCATTTTCTGCACGGCCTCCCGCTGGGCCGGATCCAGAGATTTGATCTCCTGCAGCCTCCGCAGGATGCCCAGGTAACGGCTCTCCACCTGACAGTTAGTGGCCTCCAGGTAAGCACACTGCAGCCAATCAGAGGGCAGCAAAAGGGGCATTAATCACTGCGTGGCTGGCTGTGGGCTGTAGCTGGCCTATAGCAGCTCTGTGTTTAAATGAACAGAAATGGCGTCAGACCGACCTTCACCATCAGGGTCTTCTCCTGCTCGGAGCTTTTCCTCCACAGTTTGGTCAGCTGGTAGATCTCAGAGTTCAGAAACTTGTTCTGAGTCTTATACGCCTCGATGTCATCCTGCAGACACAAACGCAGTCAGACAACCTCGGAGGTTCCGGCTGTTTCTTCACTGCTGATAGCTTCAGCTCATTTTGGAAGGTTTTTAAACTTTATTTAAACACGATCATTTACACTCGGTACCTTCAAATTAAACGTTAATCACTGTAAATCATCATAGGGCTTCACCTTGAGGTTGTCGTTCTCCTGCCGAAGCTGTTTGAGAGTCTGAGAGTTGACGTCGCCGCCGCCGGAGGACGAGCCGGGGCGCCGCGGGTCTGACAGACACGCCGTCACCTTATCGGACAGTTTTATGATCACCTGACAGGAAACAGTCGCACAGTGAGTCCAGCTGCAGATAGCCTTCATGTTTTACTGCCGCAGCAAGTAAGAAAAAGTAACTGAGTACATTTACTCAAGTAGAAGTACTCTGACTCTGAGCACTTTATTTGTCTGCCAGCTGCAGGCGGTGATTCAGCAACACAAAACTAGAATAAAGAATCACTCAGCTTCATTTCAGCCTTTCTGCCGCCTCTCATGTTGTGCGTCCTGTTTTGGTTCAGGCAGGAAGAAGCTGCTGAGTCACACAGCCTGTTACTGCCTGCGATACAATACATGACCACAGGGTGGAGCAGTCGACTAAGCTATATGGTCGCAATGCACGCCACAGAACTAAAATAAAACCCTGACGGAGTCAAACATGCAGCCCGGGGGCTGGATTAAGCCCACCAAAGGTTCCAGTGCGGTCCTGGGTGGCTTTGAATGAAGTGAAAATTTAAAAGTTCAGATATTTGGAAAAGAAAATCATCTCCTACTCACGGTGTGAGGATGCCAGCACAGGAGTAGAAGACTATGGGAAGTTAAACGCTGCTTGAATGATAACGAAATGCTATTTAAACGTGCGGCAACAGCAGAAGACTGAGTGAATGTTTATGTTTTAGACTTCGTAAGCTCTTTGCTCTTAGCTCATTAAACATGAACATTCTCAGAATGTGTTTGGACTTAAAGGGACATTTTTAATCGTTTAATCTCTTCAGAAAGTCAGAAATCTGAAATCTGTTGTGAGCCGATTTTTACTGGTCCGGCTGATTTGAGATCAAACTGCAGTGTATGTGGCACACACACTGACACCCCTGACGCAGCTGATCATCTCAAATAACTGAAACAACTCATGATTATAAAGGACGAGCTACGTAAAGAGCCCTACCCTCAGCACGGTTCTCATATTTTAGCTTTGATCAACAATTATAACTCCTGCAGCCTCCTCTCTCCTCCTGATGAATTTTAGGAATTGAGATGTTTCAGCGCGGCGTACAGAGATTCATATCAAGGTCACAGGCAGGAGCACGGCGCAGACAAGGAGGCACAAAATTTAAAAATGAGACAATATTTTTTTTTAAAAACCACGTCTGAAGAGACCTAATTAAATGGCGCAGTACACCAACCTGCCCACCGCTCTTTAAAAGTGGAGACACGGAGCTCGCTCAATGAGCCTTTTGCTCTGTGATCGTCCTCAAACTTTCCAATTTTTGCTTTTTTGGCTGCGATTCTCTTACCAACAAATCACATGACACATCCGTCATCTAGGCCGGTCATTTAGGTGAAGCGTTGGATGCATGTCCCTGCCGGGAGAGGCCCTCTGTCTGATCTAACCAACGTCCACCCACGCTCAGTTTGTTTTCTAGCTCTTTTCCCGAGTCGGCAGCAGCTCCAGGAACAGCCCCAGATCTCAGAAACTTTGAGTCATGCGGGTTACTTTAATGTGACCAACCGGAGGTCAGTCTGACAGCGACCTCTGGTTCGTCCTCACCTCCTGCTTGGCCTTGTTCTTCTCCGTCAGCATCCTGTTGTTCTGCTGCAGCTCGGCCACCTGCGTGGCCTTCTCAGCCAGACTCTTCCTCGCCGCCTCCACCTCCATCTTGGCCTCGTCCAGCCGCCCCCGCAGGTCGGCCGCCTGCCGCTCGCGGTGTCGCAGCAGCTCCAGACGTTCCTGCTCGCCCTCCTCTGCCAAAAACTCGGCGCAGGTTCGCTTCTCCAGCTGAGCCGCCTCCAGCGCTTTGTGGAGGATCCACACCAGCTCCTGCAGGAGGCGGTGTGTTTGTGACTATTTTCAGTGGCAGCAGAGATCAATGAAGTTTTATGATTACCGAACGATTGACCACCTTCTGAGTTTTGACCTCCTCCATCAGCATCTCTTTCTCCTGCTGCAGGCGGCCTATCCGGTCTGAGGACTGAGACGCCATGTCTCTGCGGCGGACCGGCAAGGTGGAGGTGCTGCGAGCCTTCACCCTCCTGCTGCAACTCTCAAACAGTGACGGTGACTCCCTGCCATCTGCGGCGGGAGCCTTATCCGCTGCGTTGAGCAATGGGAGGGGAGGGGAGGGGCTCGGAGACTCAGAGGGAGTGCTGAGGGTGGGAGGAGCTGAGAAGTGACAGAGAGGTTTTAAAAGAAGTCACACGCCTGGATGTTGAAGCGCGTAAAGAAACTAATGGTGGTAATTTACAGACAAACACAGACCAACAAGCTCTAAATAAAAACCTGAGGACTGAACAGGACCACGGTCCAAATCAGGTACAAAATACTCAGTACAGGTGAGTCACAGTTCAGGCTGATGTTTATGTCTGAAGTCTGAAGTCAAAATGAAGAACCAGTCCCAGTTCAAGTCCAACTTGAAGTCGCAGGTAAATATAGATGCATCTTCCTCCTTCCACACCTGACGGGCACTGCAGGCCTGAGGCCAAATCAGCTCAACTTTATTTCATCTATATAGCCCCAAATCACAAAAACGCTGCCTTATTATCTCGAAGTAAAGGCCTTACAGTATCAGAGAGAGCCTCAATGATTACATGATCCCCCATGTGGAGCACTTTATGACAGAAGGAAGGAAAAACTCCCTTTTAAGGAAGACGCGTCCAACAGAAGCAGGCTCAGAGTGGGACAGCCATCTGCCTCGACCAAATGTGTGTGGAAACATTCACGACACGGTTTGGTTCAGTGCCGCCTGACACCTACACAACAATCACAATAAGCTTAATTAAAAAGGGAAATTTGAAGTCTAATAGTAAAAGCAGAGAGAGTGTTCCTGAATCCAAACTGGGGGCTCGTCTGTTATATTCTGCAGAATTTGGATCAGCTGAAGGCTTTTCAATGAGCTTTAAGAACAACCTGACAATAATGAATTCCAACAGTACAGCCTAGAAGTAGAAAATGCATGAACTAATATTTCAGCTTCACTTTGAGAGGATGTTCTTAATTTTGGAGATCTTGCATATATGAAAGAAAGAAGTCCTACTATTTGTCTAATGTGCGCACTGAAGGACATATCCTGGCTATAAATGACTATAAGAGTCGTCACAGGGCTGCTGGAGGCCAAGGTAACACCACTGAGCGTAAGGATCTGGTTGGACACCATGTTTCTGAGGTTTTTAGGGCTGCGTACAATAAAAATTTGTAAAAATTCAGTTTGTGTGAATTTAAAAGGAGAAAATGTAACATCATTCAAGTCTTTAAGTTATGACTATAGTTTAAGTGATTTGCGTCATCTGGTTTCATAGATGAATATAAATGGTATCACTGGTGTACTCTGTAGTACTGCTGTAGTACTGTATCCACTTACTGGGAGTGTTGTTTGTGTCGGCAGCGTTCGGGGGAATCCACGGTGGAGCTTCTACGTGAAACACGCTCTGACTCCAGTCCTGGGATGACCTCTTACGCAGGCAGTGGACTGAGTTTCTGTACTCCGAAAGAAGAAACATGGAGACCAACAACAAAGCAACAAGTGGAAGATATCAGACTGTCTGAGCCGTTTAAACGTCTCAGATTCGTGGCTGAGGGGACTCACTGGATCTCGATGAGCGGATGCTTGAGCGACACGTTGGCAAGGGCCGTTCGCGTCATCGGTACATTGGCGGCCGCCTCCCCGACCAGACCGACGGGGCTCTTCAACACTGGCAGGAAGTCATCTGCACAAACACAGAGACAGTCATCACCTCAGACACACACACACACACACACACACACACACGCAAAGCTTGTTTTCTTCGAGCTGCTTATTTTCAGTGAATGTGTTTTTGATGTTTAAATACTTTTTATTTAACCTTTATTTATACAGGTAGTCTCATTGAGACTCAGTGTCTCATTTACAAGAAAGACCCGTTTCAGACAAACATTAAAACTACAGCAATAGAAGAAACGATAAAACAGATAAAATTGTCTAACGTTTACACATTCATATCAAAAACAGGAACAAGTTCCCAGGGATGATTTCACAAAGTCCTTCGTACGTCTTTTAAAGTCTGCAAGTGACGTCAGCTGATGTCATGCATCCCATGAAGACGGGGCAGAAAAAGGGGAATGCCTTCTCTGCGAGTTTTGTACGAACTGATGGTGACTGTAATGAAGTCCTGAGACCGCAGACTATGACTAAACTGTTTGCGTAACGCATACTCTGATAAATAAGAAGGGAGTAAACCACATAGATTTACAGATAAAATTATACCAATGAACCATCCTGCATAAGGCCAATGAGGGCCAGTCAGCCAGAGAATACAAAGTACAGTTGTGTGCTAAAGGTTTACAGCTGCTCGTAAATCTTAGTGTCCTGTGATAAACAGTCCATCAGATGGAGAGAAAGAGCAGAGGTGTTCATGTGAATTATATCACTGTAATTCACGAGGGGTTAAGAGGTGGTACAACAAGCCTTTTCCTTGCTGTGAAAGAGAAACACGATTGATTTTTGGAAAAAGCAGCCCAACTTCAGCCTCAGTTTCAGTGACCTTTTTTTTTTTTTCCCAGCATTCAAAAGCAGTCCGAGCTGACACAGCTGTGACTGTATAAAATCAAAAGCTAGCTGTAGTTGTTCAAAAACCACGTCATTTATATGAGCACAACAATAAATAATTGTATCATCTGTGTAAAAATGGACAGATGCATTAAGATTTTGTCCACAGCCATTAACATAAATAGTAAATAGCGCAGGCGCCAGGACATAACCCTGTGGCACTCCGTTAGTGACCTTAGAAAACTGGAAGAGAGACCACGGAGCTGCACACACTGCTGACGGTCAGAAAGATCATTACTAATACAGCAAACTGCTCGATCTGAAAGGCCTATGTCCAGTAGCCTCTGGCATGAAATGCCATGGTCAACAGTGTCAAAGGCTTTTGACAGACCAATAAAATGAGCAGCGCAGTAATTCTTTGAAGGCTTTCAAGGCTCCGTAGATGTCATTAAGAACTTTTAAGAAAGCAGTTTCCTAGCATTGCAATTTCCTAAAGCCAGACTGAGAAGGAGATTAAAAGCTACTGTAATCCAGGAAACTCTAAGTTGATTATTTACCAGCCTAAGATCCAGAGTTTGGAAATTGGTCTGTAGTTATTGACCATCGAAGAATCACCACTTTTCAGTAGGGGGAGTACAAAGGGACACTTCTCTGTGTTCTGTTGTATGGAAAGATCAAAGCACGTTAACACTGGCTCAGCTATGACACTTGCAGCCAGGCGCTAAAAGAAAGGCGACAGGTTGTCTGGAATATAAAGATATCCATTTAAAAGTCTGAGTTCACTCTTTTTAAAACTCTGTTTAAAAAAAAAAAAAGAAAAAGTGTAGGCACCCTGAAAATTCAGTGTTGACAGAGGCTCGAGATTCCTCTTAGATCAACAAATATTAGCATCAGGGACGGGTCTTAAATTGTATAATTATCATTTTTTTGTCCAGCTTGTGTAGAATTATTTGTACTTCTACCCCCATTATCTTATTCTTTTAAAAATTTCTATTCTAGATGTCCAATAATGTGATTAAAGTGAATTCTAGATAGTTAGCTAGATTGCCAGATAGCTCGACAGATAGGTATTATATGCACAACAGTGATGAAAGAAAACAAACAAAAAAATATGTTTAAGTTAAAGAAAAGTAGAAGGCAAGACTAAAGTTGTGAAAGAGTTGCAGATTGTGTTAATAAATAATATTTAGACTATAAATCTAAGAAACAGCTGCAAAAAGGTATAATTCAGAAATGTGTGTGCCTGAAAGGTGTTTTAAAGTATAATAGGAATGATTTCCTGAAGCAGCTGAGCTGAATAGGTCTGATCCCTAAAACAACACAAAGGTACATAAAAACAAAAAAAGTTGTTGGTTTTTTTTAAATGAGAAATTTAGTGGGTTTAATGCAAATATTGGGATGCAGTCTGGGTGGATCTCCAGGTCATGTCATAAAGACCCTGCAGGGGGCACTGAAAGCTCTTCACACTGTCAGATTAGGCTCTGAACACCTACATGAAGGATAAATTTTAAAACAAACAAACAAACAAACAAACAAACAAACAAACAAACAAACAAACAGTGGAGCCGTCTCTGTGAGCTGAGCTGAGACGTAAAGGTGCTGAACAAGCTGGGACATGAACTGAATACCTGAGAGCCAGGTGAGCTGCTCCAGCAGTCAGACTGACAAACAGAACTGGTTTCATGCTTGTGTATCTGAATACTCAGTTTTCTCCTCATGTTAAAAAAAAAATAAAAATGAAAGAATGAAGCTCTGAGCTGTGCGACTCAGTTTTTTTTTCCCCTTCCAGCAGGTGTTTGCCTGCCAGTTTATATTTAGTCCGGGGGGGTTTCCTCTCATTCATCTGCATGCAGCTGATCTGCAGTCAGAATCACTTCCTGTCCCGATGATGATGTAACTGAGCCATAACAGGAAATAATCCTCAGCTCCACAGGGTGACATCAGAGAGCGTGTCGAGCACGCCAACACTTGGTGAAATGAGCTTTGATGGCCTCTTAAAAGTCAAATATTTTCACAACTGAAGTATTTGATTGTATGCTACGTGAAGTATTGGGACTGATACTTATTCTGTATATGTAACACTTTTTAGTATAAGCTTCATTCATGTGATTTAATTTAATTTTTAATAATTTTTGCTCAGTGAAGATTTAATCTTTCACCTTTTTAAGCCTCTAGTGCGCTTACTGCTAATGGACGAGTGCAGACTACAGTAGAGGCACACAAGAGAAGTAAATACTGTGAAATTACACTTTTTACTTCATCTATAAAAATATAATTTAAGATTTAAAAAATGGTTTATTTGAACAAACACCACAGAAACTCGAAATGCTGAAGGAGCTCATCAGGGTGCTAAATATTTTTAATTAGTGTGAGTCATTACGAACGCTGGCACCAGTTTTAGCCTCGTCAGTCAGTCGGAGGTTGCCCAGCATCGCACGTAAACACAGCAGGATTTTGTTTACCACTGCTGTCATAGGAATGCTCTGCTTAGCTTCAGTTAGTCTGTGCCTGCTTGATGCTGACGGATGACTGACCGCAGGCTGTCTGTACGGGAAGACGTTCAACTAAAAGCTGATCAGCGATTCCGGACATAACGCGCAGAGAAATAAAACCAGACTGGATTCATGTCCAGTGCCTTTCAGCAGGGCGGGAGCAGTGAATTTACCCACCTGCTCCTCTGCTTAATGCTTGTCGGTCATTTTTAATGGGCCTGCTGGGATTTACATGATCTCTATCTCCAAACTCAGGTCTTAATTAGGATGATGAGGGTGTAAGAAGCACAGCGAGAGACCCACACAGCCCTGTAAACTCCTTCATGCTGACCTAAACACAAAACCAGCCACACTGTCTGAAGATATGAGGACACAATGAAAGGAAAAGCAGCTTCTTATCTGTGACAAAAGTGAAACCTGAAATATTTCTACGAAATGCAGAACGTAAAACCAGTCAGTGCACGCCAGTGACTCGTCTATCCTTTATTCTGGTGCAATTTTAGACTTTCAGGGAATAGTGAGTCATTCTGAGCCACTCCCATGCCTCATGGAAGGATTTCCCAATTCTTGCTGGGACACGAAGGAGGAAGAGGAAGATAAACCACAGCAGTCACTCACTTCCTGAACATGAACGATCAAACATGAACATGAGAGGGTCGAAAAAGACAAAAGAGGTAATGGCACCCAGAAAAGTCTGAAGAAGCTTCTGGTGAGAGTCACGCGAAAAGCAAGTTAGAGACTGAAAGCAGACCAAGACTGGGTATAAAAATGAGCAGGGAAACTCACAACTTTGTAGCTTCTGCGTTCTGAAGCCTCAACATTTTTAGAGCCAGAAGTGAGCACATGTGGATGAGAGGCTTACACTGTACAGGTGCATCACACAGACAGAGCTCAGACTCCTTCTGGGACCACCATTCATTTTGACAGCAAATGCTGATAGTTTAGTTTTAGTCAACTAAACATCATCAGGAGACTAAGTTGTTTCAGACTGGATCACTGCCAAATTCGTCCTGACGAAAGTTATAACGAAAATTATGAGTCAACAAAATTAACGATATCTGATAGTACGATTGCATTAAAAATGCTCCAAAAGGCTCCAACAGCACAAACACGGTCCAGAGGTCCAGTTCAGGGACTCCAATTAGCTGAGGTGAAGCCTAGCAGCTACAGCCACCTGCGTCGCCATCCACCTGTCAATCAAAGAGGCCACGCCCCCTTTTATCAGGCTGTAATCATGTTTAACACGGGAGTCTTTGGGGACTGACTCACTAAGGGGTCTGCTGGAGCCTCTAGTTGACGCTGGCTGAAGCTCAGCAAACTGATTTTGATATTTTCAAAATAAGACCAGACAAGGCAGATCTTCTGTCACTGTTCAGGGCTTCTGTTTTAAATAAACTTTTATCGTTGCTCGCTGTAACTACATCCTGGAGAGACTTTAAAACGGTTAAGTTCATGTCTCAGTGTTTCATGTAAAAGTTCGAGCAGCAGCTCGCGCTGGTTTCTCACCTGCAGTGTTGTTGTTGTTGTTGTTCGCCGGGTCTGAGCAGGTGGACATCAGTCGGTGCTGCCAGCGCTTCACCTGCAGCTGCTGGAGCCAATAGAGCATCAGCTCCTGGGTCACAGCCTGGAAAGGGTGGAGGTGGATTAAGAGACACCAAAAACATGTGACTCAAATCAAAAAATGCTTTAAGCAACATGTGGCCTCCTACCTTCAGTATGAAGGTGCGTTCAGGTGTCTTGATTTGGAAGGTGCCTGGCTCTGCCTTCAGTGGGTACGTGAAGGTGGCACCGCTGAGCTCCACCCGCCCGAGCGGCATCACGTCGTTCGGTGTGCGGTAGTAGAACAGCTGGTTCTTCTTCTCCTCGTAGGTGAACCAGCGCTGCTTCCAGGCCCTCAGTGGCCCCCCCTGCTTCATCAGGAAGCCGCACAGTTTGGGCTCCCCTGAAGAAGAACCCGCAGGGCCGGGCTGCATCTGGTCGCAGAAAGCCTCAATGGTGAGGGGTGGAGCCGGTGGAGCCAGGGCGGATCTTTTAGCTGGAGGATCCAAGTGTCTTTTCTGGTCTGCAGGAGGAGGAGGAGCCTTGTGGGTGTTTAGGTGAGGAGGATCTTGGGAATCCCGAAGCCTCTCAGGTTTTTTCTGCTCTGTGGGGTCAGAAATATGGAGCTTATTCTGGACTTCCTTTTTAGCTGTTAAGAAAGTTACATCCTTTGATGGACGAAGCAGAGGTTCATCTTTAGTTTTCTGACCTGCAGGACAAAGATCTTTGTGGTTTTGACAGTCCTGAGAGTCAAACGCTTGTTCATGTTTTGGTCTGAGATGATCTCCAAGGTTCTTCTGATCTGCCCCCAAACAACAATCTCCAGATTCAGGAAGAGGATCTAGTTTGGTTTGGTCTGGAAAGAGGTTTTCTGCTTGTGGTTCATCTGGATTCGATTCATATTTTGAACAAGTTGAATCTTCAGCCTTTAGTCTGTTTGTCTCGGGAGTATTTTCTGGGTTTTTCTCCGTCTGAGGATCCGGCCGGTCCGTTTCCTCTTCAGGCTGTTTGGTCCCTCCTGGCCTCTGGTCCTTCTGTGACCAAGGCACACTGGCAGACTCTCTGCTCTGCTGGTCCTTCTCCTGAGACTCTGTGCTCGTGAGCTCTGTCTGCAGCGTCCCCTCGTTAGCGTGGGCAGGAAGTGAGCAAGACGAGGCAGCGCTGGGATTTCCTGCTGAGCCGCTTCCATTCATCCTGCAAAAAGGAAGACGTAGGAGGGAAATGGAGTTTAATGATGTTTGTGAGGAGACGTTTGGCGGTAGATCATCAAACAGGACTCTGAGAATTTCAAATCCAGACTAAGTGCCTTTTTCCAGACAAGGAGTATAAATAAAGGCTGCATTTGAAAAAGAAAACATAGCCAGCAGGAGAAGAAACGCAGAGACACAAATTCAAAGTAAATCAGCATTAAAGTTACACATTCAGCAGTTTGTGTTGAAATACGAAATATCACCTGTATGCAGTAAAATCATGTGGACTCAAACTCATTTATTTATTTTTTTATTCTTTTAAAAACAAATTTTTTTTGCTTATTTTTTTTTATGAATGTTTATCTTATATAGACTGTAAATAAAAGATGGATATAGCTACCTTGATGTCACTCATTGGTTTTAGTATCTGCCTTTAGAAGATTCAGAGCTAGCATATCGGCCATCCCCCCACGAGTGACCATATTTGTATGTGTTGTGTTATTAGCCAATGCTAGCTAGCTTGACTATCAAGCTGCATCCACAGACTGTACAACAGCATCACACAGATACCTTCAAATTACTGCACAGTAACATCTAAATAAAAGTTTAAAATTAGAAATGGACTTCTTGAACGGTCTGTTAGTATGATTACGCACACAGCAGCCATATTGTTGGTTAGATAATTGAATTAAAACTATGCCAAAAGGCAAAGATTTCACACCAATTCAAGGACTCCAATTAGCTGAGGTGAAGCCTAGCAGACAGCTAGCAGCTGCAGCCACCTGTTTCACTATCCACCTGCTAGCCAAAGAGGCCACGCCCCCTTTGAAGCAGGCCGAAATCATGTATAACATGGAACTCTATCCTGTAGCCTCTAGTGGACATTAGAAGAACTGCAGTTTTTTTCTCTCTTTTCCTCAGGCCCTGGGGTTGGTGATGAAATTCTGTTGGTTTTATTTTGAATTTCATGCTTTTATTTGTAAAACTAAAGACCACTTGAAGAGAAAAGAAAATGCAAAGGATTCAGAAGTAGTAAGAGTGTACTGCAAGCAAAAAAAAAAAAAGAAGAAAGAGGTTTATTGTTATTTCTAAGTGCTTGGCTAACAGTTGCACATTTTCCTGTTTAGAGGAACAGCAGCTTTGCTTTGGGTGTGGATTTTATTGTGCCTGCAAGGGCAAGCGTACACTATCTTAATGCACAGTATAGTGCTTACTGTATGTGTTTATGAAGGTATACAGTCTGTGGATCTTCATTTTAAGACTATTAATTAGCTGGAATGCTAAAAGTTTTATTAAATTGAAGCTGTTTTTTCTGTGCTGAAAAATATAAATCAAATAGGACCAAACCTGTAAATAATATTTTTCCATATCCATTCTTTCTTTTACTGAATTCACGTGTTTGTATATAGTTTAAAATGTGTGTTTGAGTCTTTATTCACCCGTTGGTGGTCCATGAGCAGAGCACCATGATGAGTGAAGCTCTAAAAATACACTTTTTTTTTTGCTCTGCAGTGGAGGACCTGAATCCTTCTTGTACTGAAAAAAAGCACCAAAATAAGCACAAATCTGATGAGTTCTACAGTAATGGGACATAATTACAGGAAGTGGTTCAGGTCCAGGGAAGCAAAACATCTGAGATGATATCTCTGCATCTCTATACACAGAGATATGAAGGGGAAAAGCCAGACTGCAGCAGCGGTTCTTGACCAGTGGGCGTGGCAGGTCAGCCCACACGTATTTGTGGAATATCCAGTTCAGCCCAACTGCAGACCTGCGCTGTGCAGACCATGCATGTAACTGACACTGCTCTTATCTTCGTGGTTTCTTCCAGACAGCCTTCGATGAGTTTGGGAGGAGGCCATGTGCTGTATGGACTGTTTGCTTTCAGTTAGACGGGTTTCAGATAGGAAAACCAGCTGCCCTTTAATTTTCTATTGACTACTAGAACCATTTTATTCAAACAGCTGAAAGGGGAATATGGTCCAGGTTCCCCACATTCTGCCATTGTCTGACAGTGTTTGTAGACCATGTGCTTCCAGCTCGAGGTATTTGACATTTGGTTTGTGCAAGCAGTGGTGCAGCATTTGGTCTCAGCGCTGATTCACACTCCAGAGACTTGAATCCATGCAAAGAAGCACTAAGTTCAGAGGGTTTTCCTTTCCTTTAACTTAGTCTGACCAATCCCATCATTTAATCTCTTCACTTTCCTCTGCAGGCGTTTCAGCTACCTGGTGGGCAGGGCTGACTGGGTTTTCCAGTCTATAAAGCTGTTGCTAGTACTTGCTCTGAGTTAGTTCCTTGTTTCTCTTTTCTGCACCTCCCACAATCCTAATTCTTATCATTCATTCGTTGTGTTGTGTCGTCACACTTAGTGACACCTGCTTGGGATTTTGTGGGTCATCATATGGAAACTGATCTAACTGTTCTGATTCAGAGTTCGCTTGTTGCAATCATCATCATGGGACAATGGGTAACACTAAAGTGTGAGATAGGGTGGAAATCCTTAAAAACCATTGATTTAAAGCAAAAGTGCTCTGTGGCCATTTTAAATGACATTCAGCTTCTGGAGGGAGCTTTCCCGTTAATGCTGTTCTGGATCCAGTTTCAGATCAAACTACCAGGCTAATATTAGACTGCCAGGAGAAACCTTTGCTGTAGCTAAAGAGTAAGAAAGCTGAAAGGTTAGATCTGCATGATGATAAAAGGGTGAGAAAAGAAAATGGCTTGAAATCAAATCAGGTGTTCAACGGGGGGAAAAAAAGGATTCAAGCAATGGTAAAGAAGACATTCAAGGGAAATGCCTAAGCGTTGCTTCCAGGAGCGTAACGCAAGCGTTTTAAGTGCTGGCGAGAAAACAATGACGGTCTGCATGTGACTTGTTTCAGTTGGTGCTGCTCTGTTGCAGGTGTGACCGCTTTTAAAGGTCGCTGTGTCGGTCCCACAGCACACTGCTTCTCATCTGAGCGAGCATGAAATGATTCGTGTTGGCGTCTAGTTATCTAAATGTTTGTTTGACTTGGAAAAGTTTTGGCACCCTCACATCTCACTGCACTGCCCCCGAAGGCCCAACCCAAAGCCAAACCCCCGAGCATGTCTGAGGTTTATGACAGTTTGAGCCACGTGGAGGCAGACAGATCTACTCATTAGGCTTATTTTGCTCCTGTTGCTCCATCCTTTGGGAATGACTTACAACTGTGAGAAATTTATGAGTGACTGCAAGTCATTTCATCTAACAGGAACAACAGACACCGTCACCTCTCTGCGTGAAAGTCATGTGTCTGATGTTTATCCATCAGCATGAACAATGACGCCATGGTAACCACAGGCTGCTAGAGTAAAATGTGTATTCCCTGATTGATTTACAAATGGTTGCAGAAAGTTACTGTTGATAGGTGAAACTGGGGGTAATGAGGTATACAGTGCTGCACAGAAAATCGCCTCGTGATTGTTTTGGTTGCTGGCAGATTGCCGCAGTTGCCTGTAGTTTGGGTGGAAGACGCCATCTTGTTTGCAAACATTCGACAGCTGCTAGCTAAGTTAGTGAAAACAAAGACTGTGCCTTCAAAGTAAAAGTCGTGCCTTTTGAAATATGTCTTACTTTGAAAGTTCTCCGTTTCCTGTTTGGATTGCACTTTTTCAAGTTGCACTACTGCTTAGTGGTTAGTTAGCGAGTGTTTGCAGACAAGTGGCCATCTTGCATGCAAAATATGGGTGACCATGGCAACCTCCTAGCAACCAGAGCAATTACAAGGAAGTTTTTGGTACAGCACTGTGTTTGCGACCAATGTCACCCAAAAACAGCCGGCAACCTCTAGCAACCACTTGCCAACTGGTCATTTTTCCCTAGCAACTGTGGTTACCATGGGGACACTGACCAGTCTTGGGGCCTGTGCTGTAAACTGCAGAGCAACGCAGGCTCACCAGGAAGAAGTGCTAGCAATAACATCAGCGGCCTCTGGTTCTGCGCTAATTTAATGCAGAACTAGTCTACTTATAGAGCGCCGTCTGCTGGTTTGTTTAATAACATAATTCTACCTTTTTACTGGTTTTTAGGCGCGCTGAACTGAGATGCTCTGCAGACCGGCTCTGATTCCGGGGCCACATTTGTTCCATGTGTCTTCTAGAAAGACTTTCCTTTGTTTTATGAAGTACAGACGGCCCATCGTAACTGAAATCAGATCTATTTTTCTTGTATGTTTTGGAGGAGGATCTCTGACTGATGAAGAGCAGCACTGACTTTGCTTTTTGAGCATGAAGTGATGGAAACATGAGCAGCCAGCAGGAACGCAGCTGATCCGGTCACAGAATGCAGGAAGTGAGCAAATACTTCGTGGTTTTTGGGAAAGCTGCTTATGCTCACTGATCCCATTCACACACACACACACACACACACACACACACACACACACACACACACACACACAGGTAATTACTGCAGTACTTCATACAAAACTGTGAATAATACTTTCAAATCTTCCTTCCTCTCAGTACAAAGTCTCTACGTGTGTACTTACTGTTCATACTTCACATTAAAGTACTTTTTCCACACAGCAGTACTCTACTGTTACTTTGATTACTTATTATTACTTCTGGAACAGCAGTAGCAGTTGAGGGTTTACCTGAAGGGGCGGGGCCTGAGCCCACCTGGCGGGTCTGTTCGGGTTTGACTGACAGCCGCTGCAGCTGTTAAAGAAATCAGACTGAGTCACTCCAGGAGCTCCTCACTTCTTCTTCTCCTTCTGGACTTCTCCCTCTCCTCGTTCCTCTCCTCGTTCCTCTCCTCGTTCCTCTCCTCCTCCTCCTCTCCTACTTCTTCTTCTTTTCTGTTTTACGTCCTTTTATTCTGACTTCTCTTTCTTCCTGCTCCTTGCCATCCACCCCTGCGGCTGGGAGCGCTCCTTTAAGCGTTCCAACCCAAGAAGACGGAGCGACAGACGTAACTTCCAGTTAGAATTTTCAAAATAAGACCAGCTTTTGAAAAGTTCCTCTGATCTTCAAAATAAAGTGTATTTTTTTGTAACATCAGGAGAATTCACATGTTATTTAATAGCGAGATGAGGAACTTTTTAGGAAAACTTGCACTGGAAATATTTTATTATATGTTTTGAAATGTTTTAACTTCACTAACTACAGAACTGTTCAAAAGTTTTAAGCCACTCCTCATTTCTTTTACTTTTTTGCTTCCAAGCATCCAGACCTTCTTGAGCAATATTTCTTCATACTTTGTGAAGATCTGTCAAAACTTTTCTTTGGACACTGGCTGCTTTTTCATTCATTTTCAGTCCACTTCCTGTAGCAGACCATTTTTAGAGCAATGTTCGTGGTTTGTTTATAAGCCACCTGAACGCTCAGTCATTCAAGCATAAAAAAGGCAGATAACGAGATGAATCAGTGTTGTGACTACGCACAACTTAGCAAAGAACTAATTTTAAACTGTGTCTTCAGGCAGCCTGTCATAAAATATATTATTTGTTCCATTCCTTTGGTTACATCTATGAAAAATATCAAAGCTAAGACAGTATGGAGTGGGTCAGGAGAGAGGAACAACAGGACATGAACACTGATTAATTTATTTTACTTGATGAATCATATGTGAATACATGTGTTCAGCCACAGAAAATAATATTCACGCCTATTATTTCCACTAGAGAAACTAAACCTGACTCACGACAGAGAACAACATGAAGTTAAAGTTTGTCTCCATCCGCTGGCAGCTGGAAAAACGACAGTGTGGAGGATCGTATCTACAAAGCAGTCAAGTCTAATCCAGATCCTATTTTCCCAGTATTATCATCCTCTTCTTTCTGAGAAGAGGATGGGGAGCCAGACATAATTTAATGGAATAAAAGTAAACCATAGAAACAAACATGTGAACAATAAAATAAATAAATAAAACAGTCTGGAATCAGGATCCAGTTCTGGCAGTAACTGAGACACCTGTGATCATCTGTCAATCTACTGCTTTTAAAGGAGGTCCTACAAGCTACTGAATCATGGGTGTGTTTAGTTTGTCTGCATAAAGACCTGTGAAAACTTTCTTTTTAAATAATTGTGACAAAGGGAGAAGTGATCTCATCTGCACCAAAGGCTGTGTGAATTTAATGTGTTCTTTTGTTCTTCGTTGTAAATGTGTTTTCTTAGATATGAGCCTTAAGCATAAACAGCTCTTCTGCGCTGCATGGAAGCTGTTAGATGATTTGTTTGTATTTGGTTTTGATGATGCATGAGCAGCTCATTCTGTTCTACAGAGGGCAGAGAGGAGGGAGTCCATCATTAACTATCCGTGACTTCCCTCCATGTCCAGGCCCCACACTCAGATCACTCCACCTTCATCATTCACACCCAAAGTTTTGAGTGTGTTGTGTTGAAGAACAAAGCAGTGGCACACTTTGAAGTCTGCTGGACCTGGACCTAAAGCACCAGCACCAGCAGTGTGTCCATGAAGAATCCCCTTGCACTCAGATATTCAGAGAAAATAAGAAAAGAAATGATCACCGGACAGAAAAGTATTCAGACTCAAGACTGAAGTTATTTTTCATTTTTTCTCCTACGTGTGAACGCCGTATGTTTTAAATGGAGTAGATAAGCTTTACTGACAGGAGGACAGGACAGGACAAACTACAAACTATGGGAAGGAGAAGATCATTTGGTTATTCATATTTCTGGTTCTTGTTTTTTGGTTCGTGATTAATTATGTTAGCTCCCCTTTCATCCCTCAGTGTATGTGCTACTTCCTGTTTTATTTTGACAGTCCCCCGGCTCCTGTGTGTGATGTTCAGCTTTGAGTCCCCTGTCTCATCAGTTAGATTGTGTTCAGCTGTGCTCCCAGGTGTGTCCACTCTGCTCTAATCTCCTCCTGTGTATATATTTGCTGTGTCCCAAAACCTAGGCGGCATCATTTGGAGGATGTGTTTGAAGGGTGATGATATCACAGCGGCGCGGAGAAGGTTGTCCTAATTCCAAGGCTGTGCCAAATGCAGTGACAAATGCGTCTTTCATTTCCCTGGATTTGAAGGATGGGTCAGGTGTGTCCTGCGTAGCCTAATCTATCCCAGAATTCATAGCGTGGCCCAGCCAATTCCAGTTTCCACCAATGGCGGCAGCTACGGAGGCGGTACAAACGGAGGCGGAGGACAGCTACGTTTTCAAATGCAACATTCTGGGTCACAAAATAAACGTCTCAGATATTTCCAGACATGAATGTAGCTGTGTAAACTCCAAATATCTGCTCGATTCATCAAGACATCACATATTTGCAAAAGTGCTCTGACGCTTTCAGAGATGGCTCACTAGAGCCGGCGAAACACCGGACTCCTGGTGCATCGCTGTCAGACCCCCCGCGGTCTTTCTCTACTCAGGTTAAACATGATATATGAGTCACTTAGATGACTTCAACATGTTATCGTTTGGCTTTTTTCAGTGTTTCATTTGTTCCTGAGTAAATCGCTTTGGCTGAGATCAAAGTTATAGTTGTCA
>VVHJ01031915.1:0-14660 GCA_015107715.1 Tylochromis polylepis
GGTTTATTTAAAAAAAAAAAAAAAAAAGAAGAATCAAGCAGAATAAATAAACTCTTGGAAATAATTTAATACGTGAAGATGGACAAAACTCACAAATATGGATAAAAGTACATAATTCCCATTGAATTCTGTAAGCTCAATTTGTCTGTGTGACAGAAAAAATAATAATAGATCTTCAAATATTCAGATAATAAAAGCAATGAAGAAAAACAAAAGTTTAGAACTAATTTTCATTTTTCATTACAAATTATAATTAGAAAACTAGCTAAAATGATTATTTCCGTCATTATGCTTATTGATTTATAAGGAGGCTCGTTGATTGAGTTAAAAAAAAGCATACACTTATCTAAACACAGCCCAAACAGTGTCAACACTCAATTAATGAGATAACTGCAAAATAATGAGCATGCTGACTGAGAAACTAATTTGAACACGATTCCCAACTTCTCCTAAAAACATTTAAAAAAAAAAATAAAAAAAAAATAGAAGTCTCAGCAATTATGCAGAACCTGTCATTTTATATGTGATGTGCTAAGAATTAATACAATAATTTTTGGAAAAATGCATGTTAAAATTAGGATCAATTGGATAAAATCCATCATTGTTTAAATTATAAATAATCAAGAGTTTCTCCATTTATATTCAGGATTAACTGTATTATATTACCAGACACTCTCAGGGTGAAGTTAGAGTTTAAGCAAAAAATATTGAAGAAAATTAGTTATTGCAGATGAGTCCAACTTTTTAATTGATTTTATAATAGAAGAGACCCATAAAACACTGCTTTCACAAAATACACAACGAGCTTAAACATTTTCTTCCCCCCAGTCATAACTTATTCAGGACTGACATTGCAATAAAACAAAAATATACTGCAGCTTAATTACTTGTGCACATTTTCTGCTTTTCTGAAGTCTATAGGTGAATGAATCCTATTAACACTAATTTAACCATTAACAAATCGAAGCACTTGCTCATTGCTGCACTTAGTTTGCCGCTGCTGACACCTGTCCCAGCACTGGAAGCCCTCTACCTGAACCAGTCCTCACCCAGACCTCATCCAGCAGCTTTGTGGAGGAGAACGGGCAGATGTGAGGTGTAAGTCGACTTACCGTAAAGCTTGTTGGGAGTGCCCTCTCTGTCCGTGGCCTCGGAGGGCAGGAGCAAGGGCTCGTCGTTCAGATCGCTGTCTGGGGTGGCCGCTTTGTCGTCCGCCCGGAGTTCTGCCGCGCTCATGTCGCTGCGCAGGGAGAGCAGCGGCTTGCTCAGCTGCCCTGTAATCATCGGATCCTGAAGGGAGCTGAAAGCCCAGGTGGGAAACAGGGAGGAGAGGGGGGGGAAAAAAGAGAAAATGCCCCTGGTTAGATGTGCTTCGTGGTCTCACACTCACCGGCTCCTTCTCTATGCCTCTACTCACTCTCTCTCTCTACCCAGCTTCTCCTTTCTATGGCTCACTCATCACTCTCCCTCTCTCTCCTGCTCCCTCCCTTTCCAGCTCTCTCTTTTATCTGAGGCTGGTGCTACCCCGCTGATACTGCCGGCTGCTGCCTGGTGAAGAACTGTTACGGATCGCGTGGCTTTGCCATTATACCCTGCAGTCCTAAAACGGAGATACATCCATCTCCAAGGGCTCATTACTACCTGACATGTGCCTCATCTTCAGCAAACACTAAGCTGACAGCAGTCTACAAAGAGGTCCATGGGCTGTGCGCTGATAAATAAATGAAATAAATCTAATTCTACATCTAAAAGGAACATATGAGCGACAATACACACCGCTGATTATATCAATTTTCATAGTTTGCAACAACAGATGAGATTAAGGGTGACACTGCGCAGCAGAGTGGGACAACGTGAACTTAAGGCCTGATCTAAACAAGAGATGAAGTCGCAAATGTTTCCAAATTTTTATCCCAATTATTCTCTTTTTTTCTGTTTGTTTTTTTTGTCAGCACTTCAAAACAAGAATGAGAAGCATCACCGTGACGTGATTAAAGTATTAGCCTAAACTGAGCAAAAGACACAGTGTGCTAAAAAATACATAATTTAACGGCAGCACTTGCACCTGTTTAAGTCTTTTTTTTGTTGTTTTAATTTTATGGAAAACTTTCTTAAAAAGGAAAAACCTCTCTTACCTAGACAAAGCTCCAGAAGAAAAGATGGGAGAAAGTGTTTAAGGAAAGTCCAAATGTTGAAATGAGTCAAAGCAGCAGCTAAAACCTGCTAAAACCACCACAGTGCAGGGACTGGCTATTGCATGCTTTCTACTGAACCAGAAGCAGCCTCCTCAACCTTCCTGCATTTGAATGGCCACCACAGGTTCAAGCCTGAGGTAGCTTCCTAAGACAAACCCTGGAGATGTCACCTCCTCCCTCCCTCCCTCTCTTGTTCACACACACACACACACACACACACTCTCCCTCCCTCTCTGTCTCTTCCTCCTTGTGTCTTCGCACTCGAAAGCTCCTCAGACAGCGTTCATCCCACCTCGGGCTCTGAGGCACAGACACGGAGCAGCAGGACTACGGCCTTCTTTCTTATTTATGAATCAAGTACAACCTAAACAAAGGACAGGTGACCATGCGGCTCATATAGGCGCCGAAAAGGAAAAAAAAAAAAGAAAAAAGAAGGGTGAGCCTTATCTCGCCCCCTGCACCCATCCGCAACCCCCACAACGTCTGTTAGGGTGGTCAATGAATTCCTACCCAGAGGGGCCTTTTTAATGTGCTCGTCAGGAGAATCTGCCCTCTTTGATATGACACATGATAATCTATGAAAATGTTAATCAATAGGAGTAGTTTAGGCTGTCGTTAAAAAAATGTGAGGCGACTGGTCAATACTCATATCCCCGGTAACAATGTCACTAGTCATCAGGGCTTCATTTGTGCAGCACTTAAATGTGGGACACTGCGCATCAATGCACCTCTCGGCCCGCCGAGGTAAACACATTTTCCCCTCTGTCTGAGCTTGGCCACACTCTGCATGCATGCGGGTCCAACCCACCCCCCCCTCCAACCTCCACCTCCTAGCTCCTCTCCTTTGAGTTGCTTGATAGGTCCACTGGAGGGCAAAATTAATACCTAATTGAATCTTGCAGTCATCAAAATAATCAATAGTTTTTTATTATTTATTCTTCACAGTCTGTTGACTGTTTGAAAGCTCAGAGGGACAGGGGAGAGCACAGGCAGCCCTGAAATTTCTACCGTTTCACAATGTAATTTTCACTGGGGCATGAGAGTTTGCAAGACCTATAAAAAATGAGAGCAGTGGTTTTTGTTAGGAGGTGGGGGGGAAAAAATAAAAGGAAAAATGGGAATCTTTGCCCCAGCAGCTACAATGAAAAATAGAATAAACAAGCTACTGACACTTCAGAGAAGGGCAGGGTCCTTTCTGTCCATCCCTCCATCTTTTTCCCTTTCCCCTTTTCTCCTTATTTCATCATATCAGGAGTGTGGCGCTACCTCTCTAATGCTGGCATTTCTCTTCCTGACAGACTCCAAACAAGTGCTGGGAATGAGATCAGAGCTCTAATCTTCCCCTGGCCTCTGAGGCTCCAGGATAAGGGGGCAACACATCTCTCACCATCTTACACAGCTGTTAATTACTTCAAAACAGCCAGCTTTGCTTTGTTGCAATCACTCCAACCAAAGTAGATGTTTTTAACTTGTTTAAGCTGAGGGAGTAATGAGATAACGCTAATCTTGTTATAATAATACATAATAAAAAAGGGATATTTAAAAAGTTGACATCAGAAATTGCATTGCTGCTTCTAAGGATGTAGCGGATTAGTGTCATTATTAAACGTAGCCCTCAGCCCTGTGATTAGCAATAACGTGAGCTACTGATGGCAAGAGCAGACATGGAGAGACTGGAGAAGGTTTGTCTCCTCACCCAGTCTGGCCTCAGATCGGGAGCAGGTTGCAGAAACAAGAAAAAGCACTTGATGCCCCGCTCTTTGCCTCACGCTCACCAAAAGCCCTCAGTGGGTGGAGAATCGGTGGTTAGCAGAGCGTCCCGAGCGTCATCAGATATCCAAGCTTATAGCTGGTGGTTTTACCAGTGCCGTCCCAGTGTGAGAGGTCACTGGGTGATGGGTTTCAGCATGTGATTGAACACTCAAGGTGAACACTCCTGGTTCACGAACAAAGAAAAGATAAATAAATGGCACCCCGTGTAACTGTCATGGTATCATTTTATATTAATAAATGATCTCTGGTAGTTTTAAAGTATACCAAATTATATGTGACTCCAAAAAGGCATTACTTCCTTATCAACAGGGGGAAAAAAAGCAACAATTTCACAAATGAAGATGTTTCAGAAACAGAAATAGTGTAAAATTAAAATTGAACAAAAAAGATATCACATAGTTACTGTGTGAAGACATAGACAAAGGTAGAAAGTCCACTGGAAAAATAATCAGCAGCTGTTCTGATGGTAGATTTGTTTGATTAGTTCAGCAAAAATGTGCTGATCAGATTTTTTAAATGTAAGAATTTTATCCTTTTGCTATACACAGATTGCGAGACATTTCAAATGTTCAATACGTGCTTGTGTCTAAAAAAGCTACTCTTGGCCGCTGCCCTATTCACAAGGGGTCGCCACAGCAGGTAGCTCCTTTTTACGCCGGATGCTCTTCCTGTCACAACCCCAAAGAGATTTGTGTCTCCTCCTGGGATCAAACTGGGTCTCTTTCACTTATTAGGTGAAGGTGTAATCTACCCCACTGTGGGACCACTCAGTATTTCCTTGCAACTGATGCACAAACTGGTTATTTTAATATTAGAGGAAACAAGTTAGAGATATTAGAGATGAACTGATAATGAAAATGATCATTAGTGGCAGCCATATGCCCCAAAACAAACTTTTCTCTCACAAAACCAGCCTTTTCAAGTGAGACTGAAAAAACCCTAGGGATTAAATATTCTGTAATATTCTGAAACTCCTTTTTTTTTTTTTTAACATTGCACTGTAGAAGAAAAGTGCAAAAGAACCACACAGTCTGTTCAAACTTTAACAACTATGGTTAATTTTGTACATATATAAATATTTAACCTCCTGAGGCCCAAGCTCTTGTTTGGGATGCATTTTTAACTTCTCCTAGCTATTTGAGATTAGTCGAGCCAGAAAAGTATAAAAACTAAATATCATGTTTGAACAATGGGCACACACTGCTTAACAAATTATAAACCACTTTATTGAGCAGAACTAAGTAAATCAAACTGCAATGTCCCCGTATGAAGATTCAGGAGGTTAGAGGTAAGTATTGGGTGTGGAATTAAAGCGCAGTTTAATAGTTTTAAATGATCTCCAACATACTGGAGACATATGCAGGGTGATTTCAACCTGGGACAGGCTGCAGCACACCAGCCTGCTCTGAAAAACGCACGACAGAATGAGGTTTATAATCTACCCAAAAGACAAAATTCTCTTTCATGCTTTCTTTATCCTTAAACATTAATGTAACGTCAAACCATGAGCTTGATTTGTCAGTTAACATGACTTTCCGAGGTGACAAATGTTCTCTATTCTCTGAGAGCTCACACACAACAGCTTCATTTTATGCGATCGCTGCTATGAGTGACCTAAAAGGCACGTAAATACTTTATCTGACTTTTTTGGACCCAAAATGACCTGTGCAATGCAAACAGACACATACACTGATATTAATAACACCTGACATCAGCGATTATTCATCTGCTTTAAGATTAAAATATGGTTTCTTTAACATTTTGTAAATCATTTCATTTTCCACCTGAACTGAAACATATAATGTTTACACTGTCTACATAGAAATAATGTATCAACACTTTCTGAAGCACTGATTATATATTTTATGAATATATGGATGTGCTGTGATGGCCGAGCATATGCAGATGTGTAATGTGGCTTGTTAGGTGATGATTTGTCTCCCCCTTAGGGTTATTAGCCAAACTGTTCTTCTGTCTGTGCTTCCGCTTCACGCCTTTGTGCATCTAAATCTCAACAAGTGCTGTTAATAGTGTTAAATTACGCTTGTAAAAATGCAGCCAATTTGTATTATTTTATCTATAGCTGATCTAAGAGACTGTTATTGGGACTTGTGGGGTCAGGGGTGTAAATACCCGAGATTTGATGATGATTTTTCTTTTCACGCTCGTTAATATGATCAACAGTTATCCCTCTCTCCTCCACTAAAGCTAAAACGCTCCCCAGCGGACGGTCGGCGGGTCAGTGAAAGCTGAGGGCTATCAAAGCAGTGTATTAAAAGGAGCTCTTTGAAGCTTGTAAACCACGGTGCCCAGCAGGTCCACAACAGATAGACGCCTCTGATTGGTCAGGTGTGTGTGTGTGTGTGTGTGTGTTTTCTGCTGGATCGATCCACCGAGCTGACATTCTGGAGCATCAAAGCTTTCGGTGCACTAATCTGACTCCTCCTATGAGGGCGAGGGTTGTTTTTATTATTTTCCTTTTTTGTCTATGAGGTGCTTAAACTTTAGACGGGGCTCTTGCATGTTTATGATAGGAGAGCGGGCAAAGCATATGTTTTGGAGGTTTGAAAGGGAATGAAAACAAATCAAGCTTGGATACTGTATTTATCGAGCGATAAATAATGCAAAACTATAGAGAGAGAGATGGGGAGAGAAGCAGAGAATCACAGGGCCATACACTGGGCGTACCACTGGCAGCAGCAGAAGAGCGACACCGCAGAGATTCACACACTGCTGCTCCTCAAAGTCAGTTTCCCCTCACACTGTCTCTGGAGACCTGCGCCACATACACACTCATGAAAGGTGTGAAAATCTGATTTCCCAAAAAGGATCGGTAATTCTCTGTGAGGGTGGAAGCCGCAATCAATAAATCATTGCTAAGCAGATTGTAAAGAAAAAAAAATTATTCCCCCTTGGTATCAGTGCATTAGGATTCTCCTGAGGATGGATGAGGCAAGACAGGGGTGTGAGACAATCTCAATAAAGAAGAGGCAAATCATACCTTTGGCATTCATCTGGACTCAGGCAAGCAGCTGTCAGCAGAGTGACGGAGGACCAGGCAAGTCGACCAATATCCGAAGCCACCATGTTCAGAGAAGTCTGCAAATATATAAAACAAATAGCCTAATTATTACTGGAAGTCTTGCTGACTGTGTTTGCTTTATTAGGGAATGCACAGGGATTTCCTTTATTAAGGCAGGCATAGGAGACAACTTCAGGAAAGTACTGTACTTTAATTTTATATAAAACTGCCACAGATTTTACTTCAAAAAGGGGCACAATAAATACTTTTAGCTACTATTTCTCATCATAATAATGCACAATCTGTATGTCATTACTGCTTATTACTCAGTGGACAAAGTATTTATATCCTTTACCATCAAGAGTAAATGTGCATCCATATACATAATTTAGCTTCTTTCCTACAGCTGTAACAATGCTAAACACCATGTGACAGTAATTATGTACAACCCTCATGTGCAATATTCCACTACCCAATTCCACATCCCATAACTCAGGACATACCTCACTGTGTACATTTTATGATATGTAAAATAACTCATATAAAGTGCACTTTTTTTACTGCTCAGCTTCACACAATTACAACCCTCCGGCATCTACATTACGCAGACAGACGCATAGCCTGTAAATAACTCATGTTCAGTCCAACCGTGCAATATAAAGCCCCAGTCTTATATGTGTGTGTGTGTGTGTGTGTGTGTGTGTGTGTATAAATACTTTTTACTTTTCAATGCGTGTCAGTAAATATTGTAATTTTGTCAGTATATTATATTTATTTTAAGCTTTTTTTCACCATGTGAGCAAGTATTACCTGATTTCATTATGTTTGCATAATGATAATAGAGTCTTGAATCATCAGTACAGTATTGGCAGTAAAATGCATATTTAAAGTATCAAAAATATAATTTAATATTCTTCTGATATCGGGCAAGCAGAAGGACCAGGGGACTAAAACGGGTAACTGAAGGGTTAATTTAGCCACCACATCTGCATATATTTAAATTGAATAGTCTTAATCATTTCAGTTAGTGTTAGCTGCACATGTATTGGAAAAGGGGACTGTTTGTCCTGTTTTATTCACATTGTCTTCATTGAAACAAAGAGAGACTGTGACTGAATTTAAAGTCCTGTAAATTATCATTTTGAGATTATAGTTTCATTTACCTCACATTCTACTGTATATCTGGCTAGTAGCAGTAAATAATCAATATAAAGGGGGACAATGTGTACAGTAAATACTTTTGCCTAATAATTCTTGTAATAATACTCATGATTACTGGGTGGAGGGAGCATTCAAAGCCATTACTTTAGTGAAAACTACTTAATTATAAGTAATTCGACTTTATGCGAAAGTAGCATTGTTATGGTGTTTGGAACTATTTTTAATATTTACTATAAATAACATAAATTTTTCCTCTAGGGGGAAAAACTACACTATTTGCCAGTGATGTGTTGCAGACAATTAATATAAAATACAACAAATTAAAATACTCAGCTGTATACAAGGGGGTGGATTTAGCTGGCTCCTTTTAGCCACTTTTTTGAACACCTTTTTTTTGGGAAAGTTTGGAGGACTTTTAGTCCAAGTTCAATTTATTGTATTGTCTGGCGACCGTTCAAATCTTTAAGGTTGGTCTATCAATGTTATCAGTGAAGATGTGCTTTATGGTTATACCTAGCTTTACTGCGGGCTACTTGGCTGCAGCTTTAGACTCTGTTAGCTTCAACTGGAAAAAAGACATTTCCTTCACAAGTTTGTCATCTGAAACTTCAGAAAAGAGACACTTGGATTGTTAAAAACGAGTAAAAACTTGCTACATGTATTTGTGGGCTTTAGGGCATAAACTACAACCACGAAAAACACATATGAACTGTCACCTGGCATCGTTTTTAAGTAATCGTCTCCTTTTATTCTCTCGGAGCATCCGCGTCGTCATTGCTCTATTTATCTGAATGACTTCATTACCCATAACGCCTCAACACTCGGATTGAAGTCATGTGATTTAGCTTATGACTGGGAGCAGGTTTCGACAACAAACATCACTTTGCTGTAACGTTACAGCAGGTGTTTCTGATATGAAACAGACCTTTAGCGGAGATTTAACGGATATTTTTTAAACATTTGTTAAACTTTTATACCTGTTACCTTTGGATATATCGCTAAGTAATATCAAAATGGCGGAAGTGGAGGAGCAGGTAAGCTTAAATGCTAAAGCTAGCTAGCTAAATATTGCTGTTTTAAGCGCACTTGCACCAAAAATGCATTAAAAAATTGCCTGTGAGAGCTGTCAGCTGTGGTTTCATTTGATTTAGCTTCTCATCTAGTCCTTTTCTAGCGTGGAAAGCAAACATTTTAGGTGCTAATTTAGCTTTGCAGTTGTTTGGTATGTATTTACTCTCGAAATAAATACTCCTGGCCTTTGAAAACATGTTTTGACATTAATATATTTTTTAAAGCAACCCAACATTTTTCTGCTTTTAGGGAAGACAGCCAAGTGGGGAAACCACAGATGAGTCTGAGGTAAGAATCACAAATTCCTCATCATTTTAGCTCATCTAAGATGAATTTATATTAAGAAATTTTGATATATATTTAAAAAAAAATACCTGGAAAAGATGGACTTGAATGTGTCATGTAGTTGCACCGGTATGCCAGTATAGCCATGCATCACCAATAATATACTGTCAGTGACAGAAGTGTTCATTTTTCCGTCAGGTTTGGATGCTTTTTGAAATCTCTGCTTACTGAAGGGGCTGTAATACATAACATAGCCTTTATCAGCACAGCTTGATCCCTAAAGGATCTTTGTCAGGTTCTGAGAGGTGTCAAACACTCATGAATTACATATAGCTTTCCAGATCCATCAATATTATGACTGAACTCTGGCATGTTACAGTACACCTGTGCTTCGGAGGATCTCACATGGGCTGAATAAAATATAACATTACACATCACGCTGACAGGAAGGAGAGTTTTTCTTCATAGGTAGCAGAGGATGGAATCGTATATAAGATATATGCTGCATTTTGGACACCTGCACCTTTCTCAAGCTACTACTTTTTTTCTCAAGAAAATAAACTAGACTTGTAAATAGTGGTCTGTCTGTGCACCATGTGTTCAGTAGTCATGGACAAACACTCACTGGACTGTGGGATTGCGAGTCTCCTCTGAGTGGCTGCTGCAAACAGGTGATTATTTGCTTACAATATTGCAATATACTGTAGCTGGCTGCTGTTGTTACCAGCTTGACAGCAGCCTCGC
Source organism: Tylochromis polylepis (assembly GCA_015107715.1). Classification (NCBI taxonomy): domain Eukaryota; kingdom Metazoa; phylum Chordata; class Actinopteri; order Cichliformes; family Cichlidae; genus Tylochromis; species Tylochromis polylepis. The sequence goes on from VVHJ01031915.1 coordinate 10,252, forward strand.
TAGATGAAGGCAGCGAGGGGCTGTTTGCTCTACACTCTACTAACAGAGGCAATGAGCAGGGTAACAATTTGTCAGAGCAGTGGCTCTGGAAAGTCTGAGGCATTCTCTTCATCAACGTCATGATTTGGATAGATTAGTCTGATTTGTAATAACATAATATAATAATAAGCCTGATTTGTAAGTGCTCTTTAGTATGCTCAGCGGATCAAACCCTAAAAACGATAGATTTAAGCAACATATTAGTCAACTGATTGCACCAATTTCCCCCTCTTTCTGCCTCAAACAAACTAACATGGTTAGATTTAACAGCTACAGCGTTCCCCTTAAAAGCAGACAAATGGGCGAGTCTTGCTCGAACCTTGAACATTAAGCTAGATGATGACACGAGGAGTCTCATTTAGCTCAGCTGTCAGTAGACGGAGAATATGGCAAAAATGGTTACAAATCAAAAGAAACCCCAGCAGCTGACAAACGAAAGGCTGAGTTCCATAAAAGCCTGTCAAAAAATGTACTTTTGTGGTCCCGAAAAGCACATAAAAGATAGAGAATGAAGGGTAATAAATGGAAGAAAAGACATCATGCATTGTATTTTTAGCAACTTGCTGGACCACCATAAGCCTCTAAGTGCTCTACATGATTCTGCTACTCTTTTAGAAGCAAATGAAATGGTTTAATGCATATTTTAGCTTAGCTTAGTTTAGTTTTATTCAGTCATCACATATTGCAGAGACAGTGCAAACAGCACACAATAAATCAGGAACTCTGCACCATGTAGTGACTGAACAGAGTCAGGCAGATGCAACGCTTGTGTAAGCCTAGACTGCAGTCTTCTGATTCAGAAAGAAGAAAATGGCAACAACATAATCATTCACACTCTCAAGTGTCTACTTTATGATGTCTTTGTGCTACTGTTTTGTTTTGGGGGGGGGGCAAATTAATGAAATTCATTTCAGCAATTTTCAGTAATTTAACCTCAACACCAGAAGTTCACTTTGAGTACCAAAAATGATGGCCACCTAAGCTAAAAGCTAATTTGTTTAATAGCATTATGCACTTTAATTTTATGGGTAAAAGACCAAACTGATGCCAGCAGGGAAAACGGTTTAAACATAATAGTTTAATAGCGTGTTGAATGCTGGTTTCAAAAACGTAGGTCTTCGAACATGACCCATGGAAATCAGGAGTTTGGTGGGAGTCCCACCACCATGTGTGCTCATATTGAAATTCATACATGCAATTAAGTTCAATATAGCTGTTGATAACGACATCAAGACAGCCAGCGTTAATGTACTGCAGGTTGCAAGACCGACAGGAAATGATGGTGTATGGAAATGGAAATCTGTTACTGAATTCAGGATCCTGGGCAGGGCTAAAGCTGCCACTGATGCTATGATCAGGATAAAGGTATGATCTCCACTTATTTGAAAATGCAAAAAAATGGACAAAGCAAAGTTAGAAAACATAGTTTCAGAGCTGTAAAGAAATGGGTTTAATCCAGACCAAGTGGACTGAAACAAGCAAATATAATGATGGAAAAAAAAAAAGATTACCTGACTCCGGATTTTGTGTGATTATAGGCAAGAACCCATGCAAGTAGTGAAACATACAAGGTGTGCTTAACTTGATGAAAACTAGGCTAAATGATAATGTTAACTGTGCGTATTTTATCCTGTACGTGCCCAGGTGGGAGATGTATAGCTCAGTAGTTTGTGTCTAAATGCTACATTTCTGAATGCCTTAATTCATCAAAGAGATCATATTTTTAAATGTAAATTGATAGTTGCTATATGACAATTGTAAAACTGTCTAACATTGTGTCATAACCACCTTTGTCCTGCAACTGTTTGGTCAAAAATCTTCTCTTCATCATATTTTTTCACTTCTTAATCAAATGGAAAAAAGCAAAACAAAAACTTTTATACGTTTACAAAAGTTTTCACTTTTATCATATGTAAACAAGTGACTTTGGTTTGAATATTATTTGCATTATTTTAAATAAACAGAATGATTCCGTTTCATAATGTGATTCAGTGTGAACCTAATAACCAGCCGTGTTAATAATGCATGTAGCTCTTTTCTGTAATAATATATTGAGTTTGTGTTGTTTTAAAGGTCAGTCCTCACAGTAAGAAATGTAAGAAAGTGAGCGAGATGTTACGTAATCTTCTAATATACCCAGTTGATTATTGTTAATATCTTTTATTGTTGTTAACATACAAAAATTGATAACAAAAAACCTCCTGTAACAGTGCGTCTCGTCTATGATAATTTATGATCAACCACAACGCCTAGAAGCAGAAATACTCACTGAGGTGGTTTTATAATCTTGGTGGAGAGCACTGTGTATGACCTCATGTGGTGTTTATCTGTGTTGAGTTGACTTTAAAGGCTGCAGCGTGTGATTCCTATAATTTTTAGATGTACTATGTGTTGATCTTTCCCTTACTTTGCCACCTGTGTGTAAATTGTGTTTATGACACATGACGATTTGTTGTTTGTCTTACTATTAAAGGGTACACGCCTTTGTTTCTCCAACTAGTGTGGTCCTGCCTGTGCAGTATATTTAAAGCCAAATGTTTCCCTTCATGCTCTATTTTAAAAGCCAATACTAAAAGAAAATGGCAAAAATGGTTACAACATCAAGGCCAGCTGAGTAGTTGACAAAACAAAGAGCAACTTACAAGAGATGGCAAAAGTTTTAAAATGGGTAGTTTCTCTGTGGGGATGAAGTTTGCCTTTGTTGTTTGATACGCCTTTGAAACCCGTGACAAATGCCCTCGCATCAGAAATCTCACAACCAGAATACACAGGAAATAGCCTAGATATGGCGTTGTTGAGTGGGAAAGGATTGTTTTTGAAAATAACATTTTTTCCACGCTATTGTCCCCCACCTCCAACCCAGTAGCACATAATGGCAGACAATGTTTTGAGTTGATGCACCCTCTGGGCAGCCACAGACTGTGCAGCATTGGTTATAAACTGAATTATGAGTAATATTCAGGCTGTGACTGGCCGCAAATGTTGACTCGGGCTGGAAAGTGTAACGCAGTATAATACCTTAAGTTTGCTTTATGAAAAGACTATAAATTCATGTATTTCACTGGGGATGAACAGTGTCATGAAAAGATGTTGCTTTTTATTGTTTTATCAAGCATTTCATGCAAGGTGATGGAAATTTTGTCTTTGTGCATACATCCCTCTATACACATATGTTCATGTACACATGCTAGCGTCCAAAAATGGATTAATCACAGTTATTGGAGACTGAAAACTGCAATAAATGCTGCTGAAAGCTGTAGAGGAACCGCAGTTATGTTTATACAGTAAATGTGTGCATCACCTGCATATGAAATGGATTAATAGCAATTAATTAAATTAGATAGGTTAATGCAAAACTGCCAAACATTTGGCAATTTTGTCTGCTTTTAGGTTCTCAAATGTGAGGCTCTTATTCATCATTTCTTCATTAAGTATAATGCTAAAGTCAGTGATTTAAATAGCTGTACTCCTGAAAGTGTTTAGAAGACTTTTTTATTTCCTGATATTAAATTGTCATATTCTTTTAACTGTTTCTCACATTTGATGGACAGAATAATAATTCAAAGTGGAAAAATCACCTGATTAGTCTACAATAACATTTTTGTCTGTTTGTGTGATTTTATTGTTGTTTATTCCTCCATTTGTACCAGGGGAAAAGGAATAAAAAGAAATGTTCTTTATAATGAATAAAAAAGTCATTCAGCTCTTTATCTCAGTGTCGTTGAAGGGTTATGTTAATACAATCCTATTTGTGGATTTGCCATACTGTCAGCAAGGCTTGAAGTGGTATATAATGATAATAAGATGTATATAATGATGTGTGGGCGAGAATATCGGTGCATCTCTATTTGAAATGAATATTTTATCATTTTCAAATTAAATGAAGATGAATGTGTTTCCATGTTCAAAAATTTTCAAAAATAATTTGTAGAAAATTGTCTCATTCAGCTTTTAGGAATTCATGCAAAAACTAATAGTTAGCAGCAATTTGTTGATCGGCTGTTAGTATTGTATTATGATAATGATAAAGTCCGATTCTAATCAAAAATGATAATAACAGATTTATTAAATGATTCTCGATGCCCAGTTAGATACCATGGTGAAAATAAAAACAAAATTATTATTCCATGTACTTATGGAAACAAACTCCTTTATTTAAAAGCTATTTCAAATGGTGTTGGCGCGTGTCTTGCAGCCTCTGTACACATACAGACTATGATATCTATTTTATTGTTATTTTTATCTTCAGAGAAGCACAGATAAATTCACTGACCATCAAGTGATTTTGCTTACATTAGTCACATCACAATAACCAAAACGAGTATTTAACCATTTTTGGTGCCCCCCCCCCCCCCCCCCCCCCTCTTCTC
>VVHJ01031915.1:26610-66467 GCA_015107715.1 Tylochromis polylepis
AAAAACATGGAACTGTGGGAAAATGAAGTGTACAGGTTCAAGACCATTGGACAGCTCAAGGTAGGTTTTGATGGGTTTGCTGTGCCTTGAAGGCATCACTAACGTGGTTATAAAGTTGCAATGAAGTGCGACGCTTGCCCTCTGGAAAGTTGTGTCTCTTATCCTGTATTTGTGTTGCCACCTCTGTCATGTTTCAGGCCATCAGTCAGTATTTGCCAAGAGGAGATCTGCGTCTCAGACCGGCCATTTATGAAATGATCCTTCACGAATTCCTAAAAACTGACTATGAGGTACATTACACCCCCACCCGTCTGCAGTCTTGGCATGATTAACGTACGACAGCTGATAGTCTGTGCTGCTTTTTTCTGTAAAGGGTTTTGCCACCCTGATCCGGGAATGGCCAGGAGAGCTTTATAATAACATGGCCATCGTTCAGGCTGTCACTGATCACCTGAAGAGGGATCCCACCAACAGCACGCTGCTCACCACGCTGGCTGAGTTGTGAGTGATCTTAACTTGAACATTACTTCACCACTTAAGCATGTACGAGTGAAATGAATTAAATAAAAGATTGCATTATTTCTACCTTTGACAAGGAGGTCATGTTTTTGGGAGCGATTGCGTGCATGTCATTCAGTCTGTAAACACAACGAATTCTGATAAAACTTTGTAAGGGTGTAGAGAACAGTAATGTTAACAGTCGATTCAATTTGGCTTACATCCAACAAGATCTTTAAGGTCAACTTAATGATTTATTGGACAAAAATTGACAAAAAGCATTAAAACTTAGAAACTGTTATGGTTACACGTGTGCTGTGTTTTGTCAACATATACAAAGTACCATATGAAGATTTGACATGACATGATATTTTAAATCTTTAAAATACCACGTTTGACCTCCGACCTCTCCTTCAAGGTTGATCTGAAGGTCAAAGTGATCATAATGCTATACAGAGCTATTTAAAACTATATTTCTTACTGCCATTGTTTGTATTAACAACATATAGTATATGGAAGGATATATGGGGATTGTAAATATCACCTTACTTTGAACCTCTGACCTCTTCTTCAAGGTCAAATTTTCAAAAAATGTCTTTTATCTTTAACGCTTTGCTTAAAATCCTACTGCCTTTGTTTGCACTGGCAACATTTAGGAAATGATACTGTTACATGGGGATTCTAAATATGTTAAATTTGTTGTGAGTTGATGATGCATGTTGACTTATTTGCTGGTGTTCGATGCCGTTTCAGGTACACCTACGACCAGCGATACGACAGAGCCTTAGAAATCTACCTGAGACTGAGGCACAAAGATGTTTACCAGCTGATCCACAAACACAACCTTTTCTCTTCCATCGAGGACAAGATTGTACTCCTCATGGATTTTGACAAAGAGGTAAAAAGTAATCACTGACTGAAGCCGCCTTCATTTGTTACTTATATATGTTGTTCTTATACATTTAAACCATTTAAACTGCATGACTTCATGTTGTCAGAAAGCTGTTGACATGCTTCTCGATAATGAAGACAAGATATCAGTAAGTATCCCTGACTTCTTTGAATCTTCTTTATCTTCCTGATTTAAACAAATGCTTCTAAGCGATGGATTTTGTTTTGACTCCAACAGATAGACAAGGTGGTGGAAGAACTAGCAGACAGGCCTGAGCTTCTGCATGTGGTGAGTTAAATTTGAGCACCTTAAGTCACTGAATTCAACACAGATGTTATAACGCAGGGAGTTTGACCAGCCTTTTGCCCACAGTACCTCCACAAACTGTTCAAGCGGGACCACCACAAAGGCCAAAAGTACCACGAGAGACAGATAGGCCTGTATGCCGAATACGATCGGCCAAATCTCCTACCTTTCCTGAGAGATAGCACCCACTGCCCTCTTGAAAAGGTACATGTCATCCAATCAGAAATTCAAGTGTTTAGAAGTGAAGTTGGGTAACATAAATCATTTTGTCGTCCTCCTCAGGCTCTTGAGATTTGCCAGCAGAGAAACTTTGTGGAGGAGACAGTTTTCCTCCTCAGTAAGTGTTGATTAAGGGTTAAGGTTCATACTCTTATTTGAAATGATAAGGAAGAAGCTAATCAGACATGTTTCTCTCAGGCAGAATGGGGAACTGTAGACGAGCCTTGCAGATGATCATGGAGGAGCTGGCAGATGTGGACAAAGCCATAGAGTTTGCTAAAGACCAGGATGACGCAGAGCTGTGGGATGATCTCATCTCTTACTCTATTGACAAACCACGTATGTCACCAAATCTCCTATCGAGTCAGTCATGGTAAACCTGTGCATCAATAAATATGAACTTCAGTTATCTCTTGCTTTTTGCTTTATTTACTCCAGCATTCATCACCGGCCTCCTCAATAATATCGGTACTCACGTTGATCCCATTCTGCTCATCCAACGCATAAAGGAAGGCATGGAGATCCCAAACCTCAGAGATTCCCTCGTGAAAATCCTTCATGACTACAATCTACAGGTCAGACATGCGTCCCGGAGTTTAGCGTGAAATTTATCTTTAAAAAACCAGAAATAATTTCCACACCCTTCAGCCCATGGGTCACATACAGCCCAGTTTATTTCAGGTGGGTGAGACCAGTCAAACCACTGAATAATAGCGAACAGAAAAATAGACCAAACTATATTTTCTTTTTTTAGTTTAAACAAGTGCAGTTTTATTTTGAACATTTTCAAATTTACTGGGCCATTTATAAGATGAAATGCATACATGCTTTAATATGTTAAGAAATAAATGAAAGAAATTTCAACAGTTCTTCTGTTTGTCCACATTTAGTCAGTCTACTTTCTCATAGAAATACATTGTCACAACTCCTTGGTTTAACCATCTTACTTTGGTGTGGTATGGAAAGCTGAAAGTAGTTCTGAAAAGAATGCAATCTGTTCTTAACAACTCGCATCACAATGCTTCTTGGTGCAAACTACAGTATGTCCTTCTCACTGCGGCTTTAAACTCTGCAAAAGCCAATCACTAGTCCAGATTAGACTCCTTGGTAGGGCAATCCTGATTTAAGAGCCTATTGATAATTTAAAGCTTAAAAGACAGTTCTTTTCAATATTATAGTTGGTTCTAAGTTCAAGGGACAGTATAAAGAGATGTAAAATCAGAGAGACATTTTAAATATGTTTGAGTTGAGGTGCAGGTGTAGTCACTGGAGGTTTTAATAAACTGTCGTGTAACTGTCCGACTGCAGTCCTGTGAATAAGTACAGCTTATAGAACCACCTTTAACATCAATAAGTTGAAGTAATTGTTTTCTGTATAACTTTATCAGTCTCTCACATCATTGTGCTTGAATTTTGACCCATTCTTCTTTACAGCGCTGTTCAGTTCATTAAAGTTTGTGGGTATTTGTTTATGCAGAGCTCTTTTAGGGTCTCACCGCAGCATTTCAGTCAGCTTGAGGTCTGGGCTTTGAGTGGGTCAGTGCAACACCTTGATCCTTATCTTTTTCAGCCATTCTCTTGTTGATTTGCTGCTGTGCTTGGGATCATCGTCCTGTTGCATGACCCAGTTTCAGTTGAGCTTCAGCTGTCAGACAGTTGGCCTCACATTTGACTCTAGAATACTTTGGTTTACAGATGAGTTCATGGTGAAACAATGACTGCAGGGTGCCCATGTCCCGTGGTTGCAAAACAAACCCAAATCATCACCCCTCCACCACTGTGCTTGACAGCTGGTATGATGGTTTCGTGTTGATATGCTGTGTTTTGGGTTTTTTTGCCAAAACGCGGTACTGTGCATTATGACCAAACATCTCCAATTTGGTCTCGTCTATCCAAAGGACTTTGTTCCAGAAGTCTTTGTTCAGATACAAATTTGCAAGCCTAAGCTATGCTGTCATGTTCTGTTTAGAGAGAAGAGGCTTTCACCTGGCATCCAGTCCAAACAAGCCATACTTTTATGAACATTTAACACGCTAACAGAGGCCTGTAGAGTCTGAGATGTAGATCTTGGGTTTTTTGCTATCCACTTCTGAAAGTGTTTCTCACAGTAGAGTGATGAACCTCAAATTGTTTGGAAATTGGTTTATAACCCTTCCCACACTGAACTTTAAGGTCACTGTTGATGTCTTTCCTCCTCGGCAATAAGTTACATTAAGCATTAACACACCTGAATGCTCCAGACCAGCAAAGTGCCCAAACTTCTGCTTCTATAGATATGCTCACACTCACTGATGATCAGTTAATCAAGTGAGTTTGATTAGCACCACCTGGCTGCTCTCTCACTCTCTTAATTCAGTAAAGATGTACTTTCTTTTTCATATGACTGTACTTTAAAGAGAATTTTATTTTACCCAAGTCTGGATCACATTGGAGGGTTTTTTTAAATTGCTTAATTCACTGATTTCTCTTCCTCTTATCCTGTTTGTTGACAGCTCTTTTGATTTCTTGTTTCCAAGATTCTTTTAAGGGAAGGCTGCAAAAAGATCCTGGTGGCCGACTCCCTCTCCCTGCTCCAGAAGATGCATCGAACACAGATGAGAGGCGTCAGAGTTGATGGTGGGTGCGCTTTGGTGTTCGTGCAGCTCCTTTTGAGATTAGCTATATTAAACTGGACTCTTAAAAACGTTGCTGGTTTTCTTTTCAGAGGAGAACATTTGTGAGTCATGTCATGCTACAATATTACCCTCAGGTGAGTCATATAATGTAGGTGTATTTATCTGTTTTTAATGCATTTGAAAACTCTTCTTTGCCAATTTTTGCTACGTGTGTTTCAGACATGACCAAAACCTTCAACGTGGTGGTGTTCCACTGCAGGCACATGTTTCATAAGGAGTGTTTGCCATCTCCAGGAACAGTAAGTGACATCTCTATAGGCTGTATCACTCGTTACACATCAGTGCTGGGGTATTTCATCTGAGAAGCTCAAATATAACTTCCTCTAACTTTTCCCTCTTTCCTGTCTCAGATTCCTGGGTTGCAGTTTTGTAACATCTGCAGTGCGAAGAGGCGAGGGCCGGGAAGTGGAATACTTGAGATGAAAAAGTAATGAAATGTGTACTCAGTCTTATTACTGAAATCTCATGTCACCCCAGTGCATTGATCAATAAATATCACTTCCCTTCAGGCACCCTATTCTAAACTTGCAAAACACATAAATATTTATGTTTGACTGTCTCTGTACATTTACGTCTAATAACTGCTTGCTTCTAATGTGTGTGTGTGATAACCTGTATGAAAATAAAAATGGAATTCAAGCAGTTTGTGGTTTGTGTCTGATAATTATACACATCTTCTTTAAAATCCACTTCAAGCTAATCGAGTAAAAATGTATTCAAAGGTAGAAGATGGCTGCCCCTCCCTGAGCCTGATTCTGCAGGAGGTTTCTTCCTGTTAAAAGGGAGTTTTTCCTTCCCACTATCACCAAGTGCTTGCTCAAAGGCCTTGAGCTGAGTGCTGTTGTGATTTGGCACTATGTAAATAGAGGTGAATTGAAAAGTAGAGTTTAAAATGTTATCAAAGCTCCATTAAATAACCTCAGTGAGGGGAAAAAAATGTTCTTTACTGATTGACAGTTTGTATTTCATTTACTGTAGTGTCAGTGAATCTCCAGCAGAGATTCATGTGAATGTAGAAAAACTAATGTAATACAATCAACTCGATTAATTGGAGCGCAGACATTTAAAACCACTCAAGGCCTGACAGCCTGAATACACTGAATCATTTGTGATATCTGGCTGTTTCCTTTTTGGATGGATATTTTTTATGAAATGGCAGCTGCACTTTCAGGTTTTTTTTTTGTTTTTTGTTTTTAAAAGGTTTTGGGGGGGTTGTTCCAATATTAAATATTTAAAGAAAACCACACTCTTCTCTCCAAAGCATACCTCCACCTCTCCAGCCTCTAATCCACCTGCTCACTACACATCACATTATTCTCCACAGATACTCCTCCCTGATTTCATCTATCAGCCTGTTCATCGCTATTGCAAACCAGAAGGTGCTCGGAGCAGATCCCTGATGTAATCCCATCTGCATCTTGAACCGATCTGTCACTCCTACTGCACACCTCACCACTGTCTCGCTGCACTTGGCTCATAAACTTTATCCCTCTGTAGTTACTACAGTTCAACACTTCACTTTTGTTCTTGAAAACCAGTACCAGATTGCATTAAACAATTACGTTAAAAATCCACCAGCCTCTCTCCAAGGCATCTTGATACCTCCACAGGTATGTCATCTGGACCAACTGCCTTTCCACTCTTCATCCTCTCAGCTGTCCTAACTTCCTTCTTACTAATCTCCTGCACTTCCTGATTCACGAACTGTCCTCAAGCCATCCTTCTCTCTCGCTCATTTTCTTCCTTCTTTAGCTCGTCAAAGTACTATCTCCACCTTCTCAGCACACTTTCTTCATATATTTGTACATTTACATGTTTATCTGTAATCACACTAACCTGCTGCACATCCTTTCCAGTCGATACAAGTCCTTTTCTCCTTCCTTAGTGTCCAGTCTCATGTAAATGATCATTAGAATTAAATAAGTGTTTTAAGAAAATATAAGCTACAGTAGATATTTGTTAAACCATAATCCATTATAACAATTTATGAGCAAGCATTTTACAGTAAATCAGAATCTGAATCTTTTATTGTCATTATGCCCTCCCATGCAGTCCAAAGAAAGCAATCTAGCTATTCGCAAAATACAAAAATAGAATTTCTAATAAACAAATACAGTATAAACAGTATAAATATATATATGTACATATATATGTGTTGAGTCATTATGTTATGTATACGTTATATATATATATATAACGTCGGACAAAAATGTAAAAAAAATAGACTGTAATTATCAGTGTCAGTAGAAACAGTTTAAAAGCTGTGACTGAATTGAGTGATTAAATTTTCGCCTTCAAAAACTACAAATCTCGATTTTGCGGGCGCAGGGAGCGCTGCTACGTCACATCCGCCGTTTCCCTCCGGAAGTACAGTTAATTTTTATTCACAGGGAAAAAAAAAGAAAAAAACAGCTGTTGTTGAAAAAGAAAACATCAAAGTGAGTTTCGTGGACGAATGCCGTGCTTTACCTGTTTGCTGAGTTTAGTATCGTGAGGACTACAGTGTGGGGGCTGTGCTCGGTGTGTCCCGCCGCTCTTTAGGCTGACTTGGAGCAGCGAGGCTCGGTTCGCTCATTTGTTGCGAGTTGGCTGCTGCTGCTACTAGCTGTTAGCTGTTAGCTTCCATCACTGTGGACTTCCAGCTAGCACGCTAGCCACTCTCAGCTAGCTAACTGACCATTTCTGAGTGTCTGATGAACTCTGAGTGACAGCAAAACCTGCTGGCTGCCAGACAGCCAGTAAAATAAGGCGTGTAGATGGGGAATTAGTGCGTGAAAGTAGATCGTACATTGTGTGACTCGTTAGCCTCGTAGTTTGCGATTTATCACTGTTTATGTCAAACGTTAGCCAGTCTTGTTGCTTGTGGAAGAAATAGGTAATAGTTAATGGATTTACTTATAATTACCTTATCATTGCTTATCATTTCCAAGAAAGGAGGTGTTCCCATTTTACTGAGAAACTCCATGATGCTGGAAAAAAATGTGAATTACTTTGTAACTACAGGATTATTTTCCTTGTAAGTCCTCGTCTCAGCTTCATCATGTTTTTGTGAAATATTTTGCAGAATGCCGGCCCCAAAGAGAGGATCAGCCCCCCCAGACTCGCAGCCCAAGATAAGGAAGTTGGATGAGGACGGAGAGGCTGCGCCATCCAAAACTGTACCAGCCGCCAATAATCAGTCACATAACAACACAGGAAATATGAAAGAAAAAACAGCAGCCCCACGGACTAAGAAAAAACTGTGTGCTTCAGCGGAAGGGGGAAATAAACTAGCCAAGTCCTCCAAACAGAGCTCGCCTCCGAAGGATTCCAGCAAAACCTCCCCTGACCCACCTGTCAAAAAAGCCAAGCTCCAGAAAGCCACAAGTGCCTCCTGTGGAGAAGCTCCCTCACCAAGAGCGAACTCCAAAACCTCCCTGAAGCGAACTGCCTCCACGGACTCTGACGAGTTGAGTAGTGATGGTAGTAAGGCTGACTTCTTCAGAGAAAGGGATGATGAAGACAAGGCCCGCTGCATCAGAAAATACTCAAATCGAGTCAAAGCCAAGCGCAAGGCGGAAGAGTCGCCTTCTGTCTCTGAGGATACGAGTCAAGGTTTATCTTCTGCACCTAAGGACCTCATACAGATGGACCACAATTATGGTATATTCACAGATTCACCATGTCTTCAAAGTACAGATGAGGCTAATGAGAACAATAAAAAAGAATCTGCAGAATCTTTTACTGAGCAAGAGAGACCAGAAATATCAGCTAATGCGGCACAGGAGGTGTCAGAGGAAACCTCAGTCTCTGTAACAGACACCAAATTTGAGTCTTCGGCTGACGAAAGTAAACGTAAGGAATTACAAAATGTAGAAAGCCAGAAGGGTGTAGATAATGAAACACCAACATCATCGAGAGACATTTCAGACCCTCTCGTATCCGAGGCTAAAAAGAAGGATGAGGAAGAGTTCGTTCAAAAGGATTTAGATGATAAAACACTACGATCATCAATGAAAACACTAAGTTCAGCTGCTGGAGAGGTGGGTCCAAAGTGTAAAGATGAAGAACAATCTTGCATGTCAGAAAGTCTGAGAACTGAAACTAAAACAAATGAAACTCCACAGTTTGTTTCTGGAGGGAATAAATTGAGTATTCAGTGTACAACTAAGGGAACAACTGAATCAGCCAGAGTATCTGCAGGCCACAGTAATGAATCAAACGCTGCATCAGAACAGCAGTTTGTGGAAAGTGGTGTTCCAGAGAATGAGACTCAAGCAGACATTATTGTCAGAGCTCTAGCTGCTTCCGAAGGGGAATCAAATCTTGTAGACACGCAGGACGACGTGCCAGATGCAGTTACCGACACGTGTGTTGATGTGGAAACAACAGTCATAAGGTCTGAGGAAGAGCTTCAAGAAAGCGATGAAAAAGGAGCTGACTTCCAGTCGACTCAGGTCTTTTCTTGTCCTGGAGGTTTGGTTGAGGGACAGCTGAGCCACAACTCTGTGATAACTGACAGCTGCACTGAAATACTGACTCCTGATTGCGAGGCTGTTCAAAGAGAAGTGTTTTCCGAATGTTTCACAGTTCCAGACGGTCAGATAGTACCTAGTGTATATCTGCAAAATGAGGAGAACCACAGACTTTTTGACAACACTGCAGAAAAGCCTCATGATGGAGTTAAAGAAGATTCTAAGAGCACAGAGGGAGACACGAGCATGCCTTGTGTCACTGCAGCAAGCAGCCAGGTCAACATGGATATACAGACTGCAGCAACATCAGAGGAGATTCCTGTAGTGGAAACACGAAGACAGGAAAAATGGGATGCTCCTGAACCTACCGCAGACATATCTACAAACTTTCACAAGGATCATGGGGGAGAAAACTGTAGAATTATGGAAGACAAACACACTGTGAGCTTTGGATGTAGTAGTGGAGCTGAGACTGAAAATAAAATAGAAACACAGAGAATAGTGATTTCAGAAGTTTCTAATACAGAAGGGCAAATTCTTGAGACCCAGGAAGTCTGTGAAGCTATCACAGAGGTTCATGATACGGATGATAAATCTGACAACATTAAAACCTTTGAATGTGCTGATGGGTCTGCGAGCCAAAAGAAAATACAAACACAGAGCTTAACAGCTTTGGAGGTTAGTAATCCAGCAGCTAAAGTGGAAGTGCAAATCCAGGAGAGACCAGACGGTGAAGCCAAGAGTGACAAAGTTCAGGAAGCTCTGAGGACTGCAAACTATGAGAGCAGTGAAGATGCTGAATGTGTCGTTGCTGTGGAGAAACGGATTGAAACGCCAGACGATTTAGAAGCTGACACCACATCAGTGGAAATCTGTAACATTGAGCAAACGCATCAGATCAGCCAGGAGGACAGTGAATCTACCACAGCTGAATTACACAAGGATCAAATTGTTGAAAATGTGCAATCTGTGGAAATGCAGACACAATTAACGATGGAGGTTTCATATCCAGCCGCTTCGGTGGAAATGCAGAGAAGTCAAACAGAAGTGGAGCTACAGACCACATTAGGGACGAGTTCTGACATTGCACCTGGAGTGGGAATACAAAGTCAGAAAAAACATGAAATCAATGAATGCAATACAGACAACATCTCTAAAGAGATTGAAGAAGACCCAGTGATTGAAAATTCGCAGACTGTGCAGAATGAAGACGATGTGAATTTTAAATGTGCGATACTAACTTCAGAGATTTCTGAAGCAGCTCCTTTGGTGGAAATGCACAGTGAGAAAAGTCCCGAAGTAGTGGAGATGGAGTCTGCCGCAACATCAGAGGAGGTTTCTAACATACCTGCAGCGCAAATACAAAACCAAGAGAATCAGGATGTTGGTGCACATAGTACAGACGCAGTTTATACAGAGTCTGTGACTGTCACTAAGAAGAAAAACAAAACGGAAGATCAGCCTAAATCAGCAATAGAGATTACCAGACATGCCGCTACAATGGAATTACAAAGTGAGAAAAGTCAAAATGAAGTTGAGATGGCGACTGCAACAACATTAGAGGAGGTTTCTGACACATCTGCATTGGAAACAGAAACCCAGACGCGTCAGGATGTCTGTGAAGATGGTGCAGGCATACAGATAGACTCTGTGACTGTTGTGGAAAATGAAGACAAAAAAGAAGAAAAGGCTAAAACCACACCAGAGATTTCTGAAGTGGTCCCTTCAGTGGAAGCACAAATTGAGAAAATTCAGAGTGAAGTGGGTATGGAGTCTGCAGCAGCTTCAGAGGAGGTGTCTAACATACCTGCAGTGGAAATCCAAAGTCAGATAAGCAAGGTTATCACAGAATATAGCACAGCTGTACAGACACAGTCAGTGACATCGACACCAGAGTCCCCTAAAGAATCCCCTTCAGTGGAAATCCAGCTGGTGCAAAGTCAAAATGAAGTGGATGTGGAGCAGAAAACACCAGAGGAGGTTGCTAACATACCTGCATTGGAAATAAAGAGCCAGGATGTCAGTGAACATAACACAGACATACACATGCGGCCCACCAGTGTCTGGGAGAATGAAAATGAAATGGAAAAACAGGCTCCATCAATATCAGAGGCAGAGATTTCAGTGGAAATACAAAGTGAGAACAGCCTAAATGAAGTCGATATGGAGTCTGCAGCTGCATCAGAGGAGATTTCTAGCATACCTGCAGTGGAAATACAAAATCAGACAAGCAAGGATGTCTGTGAACGGAGCACAGACGTACATACAGAGCCCGTGACTGTCGCAGAGAATCAAAACAAAAAGCAGGATACATTGATAGCAGATATTTCTATTTCAGCACACAGCCAGGAGAGACAGGAAGCCACTGAGCCTACGCGAGACATATCTAAAGAAGTCCACAAAAGTTTAAGGAATCCCACAAATTACTCCAACAAAGCACATTGTGTCACTGCTGCTGAGAGTCAGGTAGAAATGGAAATGGAGACAACAGAAGCACCAAAGGAGACATCTGAGCCAACAAATAACCAAAGCCAGAAAGGTCAGGAGGTCAGTGAACTGACTATAAACACTACAGTAGAGAAAGACTTTATTAATACTCTGAGTGAAGAGGAGGATGATAAGATTAAGGCCGAGTGTGTCATTGCTGCTGAGAGTCAAAGAAAAGTGGAAGTGCAGACAACAGAAACACCGGAGGAGGTTTCTGATCTAAAGAATGTGTCAGAAACACAAAGTCAGAGAGATCGGGAGATCACAGAGTTCAATACAGACACTGAGGCAGGAAAAGATTCCATTAATACTGAAGAAAAGGATGACAAGGTCGATGCTGAATGTGGCAGTGTTACTGAGAGTCCAGCAGAAGCACCAGAGAAGATTACTTATCTGACAAATAGACAAAATCAGAAAGGTCAAGAGGTCAGCGAACTCACTACAGACACTGAAGTGGAAAAAGATTTGACCGGGACAGAGTGCAAGGAAAAGGATGTCGAGGTTAATGAGGAAAGTTTAAGCGCTGTTGAGAATCAAGGAGAAATGGAAGTGCAGATAACAGAATCAGGAGAAGAAAGATCTGACATGGAAGTACATAACGATGGAAATCAGGAGGTCGGTGGCATTCAGGAAGATCTCATGTCTGTACGCTGTGAGACTGAAGATGAGGAAGAGCCTGCTTCTGAATGTGTTAACATTTTAGAAACTACTGCAGCTCCAGAAGGGAGTCCTTATCCAGCAGCTGTAGCAAAACAGCAAAGTAATGTTACTGAGGAAATGCATGAAGACACGACAGCCTTATTAGAAATTCAGAAACCTCTTCCTGTTGCTGATTTTGAGAATGACATACAGAGAGGGCCTCCTGCTGACATGGATGTAACAAGTGAATCAACAGAAAGGGAAGCTTCAGTGTTAGAAGAGGAAACGGGGAGCCAAATGTTTAATGAGGTCAAGGCTGACAGATCTGTTGGTAACATCGAAGGAGAAGGAGCAGAAAGCAGCGGAGTAATGGTTTTTGTTTGTGGGCAAACCGACAACGATGTTGTAATTCAGCCTTTGGAGGAGCAGATTGAGATGGTTAATCAGTCAGCCGTCGAGCCGCATGAAAACCAGATAGTGTACGAGCCCATTAGTAGCCCAGAGAGTAATGATGATCGTGATGTGTCTACAGCGGCAGCAGAGAAGCATGATGCCGTTTCTATATTAGACATACAATGCACAGAGGCTCAACAGATGGAAACAAACCTTTCCAGTAATGAAGACAACAGAGAAATTGGTGGCATGCAGCTGGAAAATGAAGCTGCTAAGGAGGAAATTTGTGTCCCAGACAGCCAAGCAGGGGTTGAAATGGAAGTACAAGCACAGCCGGAGCAGAGTAACGCCACCGTGGACGTGAAAGAAGTTGCACCGATCAGCTCTGGCAGTGATATCAGCATGGCAGATGGAGGGTCAGGAGATGTCTCAGAAAAAAGTGAAGGAAATGGCATTTCAGAGTGCATCAGAGCCACTGAGTTTTCTGAGCGGGTGCAGCACAATGCTGGCGTTCAGGAGGCTGCGGGCGTCACGGTAACAACAACTACACCAACAACGACTACAGCCTCCACTGAATTTGAGGTACCAGGTGGTGCATCTGAGGAATATGTGATTTTAGAGCCAGTCCCGGAGAGTGAAATTCACTTTGATATCGTCACTCAAGCTGCAACCGAATCAGGTCTGGCGGCCTCTCTTTCGGAGCAGGTGAATCCAGAAAGTGAGTCGGTGGAGGAGGAGGTGGAGAGTGAGAGGATTTTAAATGGTTCTGAGCAAACTGTGTTTACTGAAGAAGCGGCTAGTTCAGGTGAGGTAGCAGAGCAGGAGACAAACATTTCACCTGTGGAGGAAGCTGTTCAGGTTATTCAACCTTCTGGTCACCAATCATTTCACATGGTGGACATTAATACCTCCCATGACTCCGAACTTCAAAGCATGATTGGAGACAATAATGCAGTGGTGATAGAGGATGCTCAAGCCAACCTGGACCTACAAGAGGTGCAGATACTGGAGGACATTGAGATCGGACGTGAGATTGTAGTGGCGGAGGAAGAGAATGATGAAGACAGTGACATTACAATACTAGAAAAGCCACAAGAAACAGCCGAGGCAGGCCCTCCTGTGAAGCCTGAGGAAAAGGTGAATGAGAAGAACATAGGTGACACTAGCGGGCTTGACGTGAAGCAAAACAGCACAGCTGAAAAGACAAAAGAGGAAAAGAAATCTCAAGAGCCCGAAAAACCCAAGAAACAAGAAATGAACACGCAAGCGAGAACCAAAGCTCGCCTCGCAGCTCTGGCTGAGCAGAAGGCTGCGGCAGCTAAGAGAAGCGCAAACAGACAGCAGCTAAATCTCTTAGCCCTGTGTCAGGAGATCGCAGAGGACATTGCCACAGACAGCATGCTGCTGAAGAGGATAGAAGAAGAAAAACAAGCAGCGGCAGCAGCCAAGAGTGAAGCCAGCAAGAAGGAACGTCCACCTGTTAACACGCAAGATGCCAACACGGTTAATGTCGCAACTCCTGCTGGACCAGAGGCATGCGCCCCTCCTTCGGTGACCCCTGCCCCTGAGGTACCCCCAGCCCAGCCCTCGACGGCTGATTCAGCCGAAACTCAGCCTTCCGCTGAGCCTCCAAAGAGACGTTTCTTCATCACACAGATTTCAGTGCCGCTGAAAGTCCATGAGAAAAAGAAGCTGACTCGATATCAAAGACTCAGGCAGGTTGAGCTGCAGAGAGAGAAAATGTCATGGGCACGTGTGAAGAAACTAAAGTCTGACCAAGCAAATCAGATGTTCTCAGACATGGATTGGCAAGCACCTTTTTCTGCCACCTCTCTTTTTCCGGTGAGCCCGGTTACCACACCACCTCCTCCACCTGCAGCCAGTCCAGCAACCTCCCAACTTAGTCCTTCTGCATCCAGCAAACCTGGTACACTGAAGGCAGAAGCTCCCAAGGATGAGCCTAAGGCTGAGCCGGCTAAAACTGAACCATCTAAAACTGAACCCACTAAAGCTGAAACCTCCAAAAAACAATCCACGAAAACTGAAACTTCTAAAACTGAAACCCCTAAAACTGAAACTGCCAAACCTGAAGCCTCTAAAACAGAGCCTCCTAATACTGAAAACCGTAGAACTACACGGCAAAGCAAGGCTCAGACTTCTAAAGCAGCAGCTACTCCAGAGCCCGCCCCAAAAGTCACAAGATCAGGAACCAAGAGATCGCTCCCAGCAATACCGCCTCCCATGCCCAATGGACTTAATGCTCAGAAACTGAAATTGGAAGTTGAGTACAAGCCGTACAGACCCAGGCCGAAGTATTCTCCTGACGATTTTGAGCTGGATGATGACCCATTACCAGCAAAGCCGAAACTTGCACAGCCGACACCACCCGGCCTCCAGTCAAACCCTTCGGCTCAGCCTAAGCCCACGCTCACAGCGCAACTTGCCAACCAGGCAAAACTCAAAGCTCAGACCAAGCCTGTTGGGCAGATCTCAGGTCAGTCAAAGCCCTCTGTTGCAGCTCCAGCTCACTTAAAGCCCGCACAGTTAAAACCAGCTGTTGCAACAGCAGCGCAGTCTAAGGCCACAGCTGCGACTGCAGCGTCATCCAAACCTGCTTCTTCAGCTAATTCTCAGTTAAAGTCTCCAGTCCCGACTGCGACTCAGTCTAAAGCCGTTTCAGCTCCGGCTCAGTCCAAGCCTGCTTCTTCTGTTTCACCCCCGCTGAAGACTGCAGGCACCGATGCAAATCTAACACAGCTGAAACCGTCTGCTTCACCGGCAGCTCGGCCTGCTGTTTCAGCCACATCTGGGACGAAGCCTGCTGCCTCTAAGGCTGGTGCAACATCAGTGCCTCAGAGACCCACAGATCCCACATGTAAGGAAAATGGCAAGTGCAAGGTAAGTCAGAAATAAATATTCCATGATCAGTGTCACAGACGCTGTACATGTTGCTTACCTTATTTCTTTCATACACAGAATGCAGCTCATCCACTTTCATCAGCTCCACCTGAAGAGAGCGCCAAAGTGTCTGACAAGCCTACAGGTATCCATGAATAGTAAATGCAATCCTGACTCAGATTTACCTCCACCAGCTCATCCAGATTGTCTACCTGTCTGTGTCAGTGTCGCTAGTGGGATTACTCAAAAAGTTATGGACAGGTTTGCCTGAAATTGCTACCAGAGGTGTCCCGACGTAGACGTGTTTAATTCAGGAGTTAATTCAGATTCAGACTCTTTATCATTTTGAGGAAAAATAGAAAACATCATCTTCACAAATACGTGTCAAATTGGAAAAACAAGAAGAATTGGGAGGCATCATCTTGCTTTCTAGAAAACACCTCCAATTAACCTGGATCCAGGGAGTCAGTTTATATGTGGTGTGGATGGTATTTTCAGTTATGGTAGAGGGCTGCCCTCCCGGTGTACGACTGACAGTTTTTTTTTTATGATAACCAAAGTTTGATCTTTGTCATTCAGATTTGAATGAGGCCATAGACTAGGATAATTTATCAAAATAATGAGCCAGGCAACACACATTTTAAATCCTGCTCTTTTAGCTTTTTTTCTTACTTCACTTTAATCAAAATAAATGCATAGAAATGTTAAAAAGAAGCGACATCTCTCATCTTTAACCAGCTTATTCTTCCTGGTAGGGTGACACTGTTGCATAAACATGGTTCTTATCTGCCTGCTTATAGGACAGCAAACACGATGTGCAGTGTTTGGATAGCTGGTAAGCTGAAATTCAGGCCTCTAAATACTGATTACATTAAGTTAAGCACCCCTGTCAGCGTGCACTTAGTTGTGTCTGCAGCTTTGTGTTGTTCGTGTTATGTCTCACACATTAGGGTCACTTACATCTCTAAACACTGGACCTGTGTTAGGCACAGGTTACCCACAAGGTCGCGTTCCTTTAAAGGGAGAGGCAGTCGGTAATAAAACTATCTGTCCACCTCAGATTTCAGCTTCTTTCATCAGTTAACCGCGAGTGCAGCACATGTTGTCATATGAGTCCAGTCTGGGATCTTTGACTAATGTTTCAAAGCATTAACTTTTCCAGTAGCAGCGCTACATGTTTTGTTTTTTTTGTTTGTTTGTTTTTGTTTTTGTTTTTTTACTCTCAATATGTTGTTTAAGTAAATTAGGAATTTATATTTTAAGTTAGTTTTTGTTGTATTTTGTCAACAACCTTCTTAAATGTGTATATAATTATGTTGCTGTGTAAAATCCTTTCTTTTTATACATTGATCCTTCTGCAGAGAGTAAAGCAGAAAGCTTGAAGGCAGCAGAGCAGACATCAGGAAAGCCTTGTCAAGAGTAAGAAGCTTTTCTAAAGTTGTTTGACATGTTTTTTTCCCCCTCATAGCGGTTGAAACCTGCAGTAACCCGATGTGTTTTTGTATCACAGCAAAACCGTGAAGCCACAGGATGGCGGGGCTCCTCTCTCCGACGCTTGCCTGCAAAAAGAAGTCAAGAAGCTAAAGGAGGCTGACAAAGATGGCACCCAAACAGTTATTGTGAGTTTCCTCTTACTTCATTTTAAATCCTGCACTGTTGCAATGGAAAACATGGATCATCACTGGGGTTCTTTCTGTTTTGTCATTCTGGAAAACTAAGTGAAATTGAATTCTTGAGAGTGAGCTTATTGTTTTGCTTTGTTCTCGCAGGATGCAGGACAGAAGCATTTTGGAGCAGTGGCCTGCAGTGTTTGTGGGATGCTCTACTCTGCTGCCAACCCCGAGGACGAATCTCAGCATTTACTGTTTCACAACCAGTTCATCAGCGCCGTCAGATATGTGGTGAGAGACAATCACATGCCTACGCCTATTAAACTGACTCCCTGGATCAGGGCAATAAAGGCCCACACATTTATGGATCTAGACTTAAAAAATACCAATAAAAACAATGCAGCGCAGGTACGACTGAGGCCAGCTGGGAGTCTAGACCCTCCTCTTTCACTGTATGCCTCACTACAGTAAGCAAGACTGCAGTTATTTGATGAGTCCTCCTTAGAAAAATGTCCAGCGGGCAATCCTAACTTCCCACCTCTAGAAAAAGTAGGTCAGCGCAGCTCTTTGTTTATTCAGTTCTAGTCTGATTTATTCTCACTGACTTTTCTGTTGGCAGAAGAGACAGTAAATAAAGTTACATTGAAAACGTAATTTTATTTGGATTATGTCAAATGATTCTGTTGGCTTATAAGAAGATTTATTACCTGGAATGTTTTGTGCCTATTTGCCAAAATTGTGCAACATAGGGAGTGACTGCATATAGAAAATGGATTAATACCTACTTAGCACATTTAGAAGACATAATTAAATACTTTCTATTCTTTTTTTCTTTTCTTTTTTTTTTTGTCAGGGATGGAAAAAGGAGAGGATTTTGTCCGAGTTTCCAGATGGCAAGATCATTCTCGTCCTGCCAGATGATCCCAAATATGCTCTGAAGAAGGTATGTTTACACCAGCGTTTGCTAGCGTGAACTGTTCAGGGCTTAAATGTCTGGATTTATAGTTAGGTCCCCGGTTTTTATATTTTTTGGCTCTGTCTTTTACCGCGACAGAGTTAACATGAAACAGCCAGGATGCAGTTGAATTACAGACATCCAGGAATTGCAACAGCCTCCTCAAATGTAACAGAACAATAAATATAATAAAAAAAATGCTTGCAGGGAGTGACTGTCTGAGGTATCAGTCCGGAAAAATGTGTATTCCCTGACATGTTGCTAAGTGGTTGCTTTGTGTTGCTGTGTATAAGTGTTCGCAAAGAGGGTACTGCACCAAAAATCTTGCAATTGTTTTGCTTGTTAGCAGATTGCCGTGGTCACTAGAGATGGACAGATCAAGCCAAATATTGATAGTATCGATCCCAACACTGGTATTGGTATCGGATCGATACTAGCATGATATGATCGATATTTAATTTCTACCCTCTAAGTTCAGTATGTGGCACACTGAATTGTGTTAAATAAATACATTTTTTGGAAATGAAAAAGATGTACCTCAAGCATGCACTATGAAATACAATATTTATAGCCTACAGCACATTTAAACAACAGAAGTTCGAGACATTTAAATTCAGGATCTCAAAAACCCCCAAAACAATACTGTTTCAAAATGCACAGTGATTTAGTGGCCATTAAAATGTATTCAGAATTTATAAATTGGTGATGATTCAACTCATAAGTCATGACACATTGCTGTCCCCTACGTAAGCTGCTTTTATAGGGTTAATAGTATCGGTATTGGTATCGCCAGTACTGGCCCAATACTTAGTATTGGATCAACACCAAAATTTGCAGTATCACACAGGAAGATGTTGACTTGCCTGCAAATGGCTAACTGAGCACTAAACTGTAGTTAAACTTGAGAAAGTGCGACGCAAACCAGAAACAGAGAATAGTCCCCTTCAGAGTAAAAGTTGTAATTTACTGCTGCAACCAATATAATTTAAAAGGTGAAGGCTTTGCTTTGAAGGTGGATGTTGTCTGTTCACTACTGTTTAGCGAATAGTTGGCGAGTGTTTGAAGACAAGCCGGTATCTTCCATGCAAGCTGTGGGTGGCTGCGGCAATTTCCTAGTTACTAAAGCAATCGCAAGGAGATTTTTTTGGTGCGACTCATTTCACTCAGCAATAGCCAGCAACCACTCGAAGCATCTGATTGGGGAATTTTTTTCCCTAGCAACGAGCGGTTACCTGGGAATCGCTTACCAGTCTCTAGGCCTGTGTGGCTGGGGCCTAAGATCTGAAACTCAAAGCCTTTAACTAAAGCTATTTTCTGTTGTAGGGTCTTTCATCCTTTTTGTCTTCAGCAAGTAAAATGCTCAGTCATGTTTGGGGGTCTCTATGTGAAGTAAGCAGCCAACTTTGCTGCGTTTGTCTAAGCCTGAGCAGAGAATTCACCCCTATGCACTTAATAATTTAAAGAGCTGTAAACAGCTGAAATGTGAGCACACAGACTGCCTAACCTTTGCCAAGGCTGAAAAACCCTCCATCAGAAGGATGCCTGGATCTGGTTTAGCTTGTTATATTTTCCTGAAATATAAAACAGTGTATTTCAGGGGTTTTTTTTGTTTGTTTGGTTTTTTTTTGTAAACGTGACACGAAAACTCCAAGCCTGCCCTGCCTTTGAAAAAAAAGAAAAAGTGCTCAAGTCTCACCTGGACTGTATCCCCAGATATGCTCCAATATTTATCTTCTTACATTAGCATACTGATTCTTGGATGTACAATACACTGTTCCTCAGGTTGAGGAGATCCGGGAGATGGTGGACAATGACCTCGGCTTCCAGCAGGTGGAGACCAAGTGTCCCTCAAAGACCAAAACCTTCCTCTTTATCTCTAATGACAAGAAAGTGGCTGGGTGTCTGATAGCTGAGCACATACAAGAGGTAAGAGGTGATGATGAGCACATGTTTGTGAATGATCATTGTGTAAAAATTGGGATAAATGAAATTCTTGTCTGATACAGATGTTTAAAATAGTTTAAAAATATGAACTAAAATTTTGCTTTTGATGTTTTTAATCTTCCTTTCTTCCCCTTGTAACAGCTTTAAGGTATCTGAGCATTTGGACAGAACAAAATGGATATAATACAATAGATAAAGACACGTTCGTCCGCTGCCATCAGTAAGTGTCCGTTTATTTTGTGACGTTTACTGATGATTGTGCATGCTCGCAGGGGTACAGGGTGATTGAAGAGCCCGTGCCGGAGGGTTCAGAGGGAGAGAAGCTGATGTTTGAACGTCAGAGAGCTTGGTGCTGCTCCACAACGCCAGAGCCGGCCATCTGCGGCATCAGCCGCATCTGGGTGGTCAGCATGATGAGACGTCAGGGCATCGCCTCACGCATGCTCGAGTGCCTCCGGTCAGTACGGCTGCAAACCGCCAGTCATTTCATCATCATCATCATCACACGCACACGGTCAAAGTCCAATTAATGCAACTCGTGTTTGTTCGTTTTTCTGCACAGGAATAATTTCATATACGGTTCATGCCTGAGCAAAGATGAGATCGCCTTCTCCGACCCCACTCCTGATGGGAAACTCTTCGCCACACATTATTTTGGCACTTCCCAGTTTTTGGTTTATAACTTTGTGAGCGGAACACGCTCGCACCAGCCCAAAACCCAAGTAGTATGACGGTCTTCAGATACCGTAACGATGGCTTCATCTGAGACGCTCACCAACCAGTGGGACATCCTCACCAAACACTGAATCTTTACGTGTGTTTTAAAAAAGAAAAACCTCCTCGGAGGGGTTACACATTGGTTCAAATCTCAGGATGAAAACAACGAGGTGTTGTTGAAACATGTTATTTCACCCTTTAATCCCTCCCCACATAGTATTTTGAAGGAAAAGAGTATTTTCTTTATACATTTTTAAGTAAACAGTTGGTTTTATTAGGAGAATAGAGTTTACATGCATGATCTGACAGCAATAGAAAACAAAGAGCATTTTATTGTTTTATCTTTTGAATCCTCGTGAAGCGTAACCATCAACCTGCTGCATTAAACAAATGGTTATTTGCGAGTTTGTTCCTCAATCGGTTTTTGTCATTTTTACACCTGTGTCCTGTGGTGGAGTGTGTTAAGCTGCCGTCGTCTCCAGATGTGTTTAAGCAACGTTGATAATCCCCGAAGGGCACAACTGCACAATTTCTTTTGAGGGGTTAAGCTGTTTCCTACGCTTTGATTTCACTGTCATGTTTTTATTGTAGTATTTCAGAAACCATTTCAACACTTTGATTAGAGATGTGGGTTCGAACTGTAGCTTGGGCATTATTTGTGCGCTCTGATTTTCTGAGATCACCTTACCTGACTTTTTTTTTCTTTTCTCTTCAAGCCGAGCCATATACTGTACACCGTTTAGCGGGGCGTTATATCCTAAACTGTATGAGTGGTGTCTTTAAATTTCACCAAGGCTGTCTTTTGCTTTGTTTGTGCCTGAATGAATAATGTGTGACTTAAGTTGTTGATTTATTTTCTTTACTTTTTTAGCCACATGTTCCTCTTAAGTAGCATCTGGCTTTTCTTTTTTTTTTAAATTCCGATAGTGTAGATTATCATCTTCCTATTCCTTAGTAACAATGAATTAAAATGTATATCAAATTATCATGTAGATTTATGCATAGTATAACAAGATTTATAATGAAAGATGGGCAAGTTCTTAAGTGTCACGTGTTAAATGGTGTTTGAGTGAAGGTAAATATCAACCAGGTTCAGCCTTTATGATTGAAAACAGGGATATTTGCTCAGTGATCAACATGAGGGGTTTAGATTAACCCGCCTCTCTTCAGATTAACAGTATCATCATAATCCACCTCTTATTTTCTTCTTCCTACTTGTTAAAACGGTCGATTTTAGAACGATGTGGTTGTGTAAGAAAAAGACATTTGATTTATACGAAGCTGTTATGTAAATATTTATTTAAATAAAAGTAAAATGTAAAACATTTTTGGTGTTTCTAAGTAGCTGCTTTCACTCTCCATGTGGACCTTGTATGGATTTTTTTCCCTATTTTCTGTCATGTAAATGCTGTTATAGTCGTGGCTTCTGATATTAAAAGAGTTTCAAATGATAAGGTCAGTATACACTCGCTGGCCATTTTATTGGGTACATCTTACTAGTCTTTTGCCTTAATTCTTTGTGGAACAGAATCAACAAGAGGCTGGAAACATTCCTCCCAGATTTTGGTCCATTTTAATTCAGCAAACTCTTGTTCAAGAAATATGTCTGAGATAAATTGAATTTTGTGACATGGAAGCAGCCATGAGAAGATGGGAACACTTTGGTCAAATGGACATGGTCAGCAGCAATTCTGTGGTGATTTGGTGATGCCCAGTTGGTATTAAAAGGCCCAAAGTATGCCAAGAAAATATCCCCCACATCGTCACGCCACCAGCAGCCTGAAATGTTGCTGGAAGGTGGGATAGATCCACGCTTTTATTTTTATAACAAATTCTGATCCTAATCTAAACTCATAAGACCAGAAAACCTTTTTCTGATTTTGGTGAGGTATGCTCTTCTGCATACCTTGCTTGTAACAACTGTTTATTTGAGTTATTGTTTCCTTCCTGTCAGCTCAAAGCATTCTGGCCATTCTCCTCTGACCTCTGACATCAACAAGGCAAACTGGCTCTCACTGGATATTTTCTTTTTTTCTGACCATTCCCTGTAAACCCAAGAGATGACTGTGTGATCAGCAATTTCTGAAAGAACCGTATCATGTTCAGTCACTTCAGTTACATTTCTGCCCCAGTTAATGCTCAGTTTGAACTCCAGCAGGTCGTCTTGACCATGTCTACATGCCTAAATGTACTGAGTTGCTGCCATGTGACTGGCTGATTGGACATTTACCTTAACAAACAGCTGAACAGCATGTGCAAGTTGACTGTATGTGCAAATACTCGCTTGGAACCAACAGTTTAGGCTTCATGCTGTAATCACTCAGTTTTAGACAGTTTTTTCCTAATCTTGACTCTCAGTGATGTCAGCGAGAGTGGATATCCCTAATGTGGTCATCTCAGGCACAGAAGCCCCACTACCTGCGGTTCAAACCTAAAGTTTAAGACAGGTACAGACAGTGATCTGAGTTTAGTATAAGATAAACAAGGATTATTTTCAATGGTGAATCATGCAAAGCTACTCTACTAATATTGAGAATAAATATATGTAACTGGAAATCGGCAAATAAGGTCTGCTTTAATCGCCTGTGACACTGTTCAACCTTTTTTTTGATGAGTGATGCCATCTAGTGGTCATCATTCTGGTGCATCTGTGTTTTAGTGATAGTTGAAGGATTTTTACCCTTCTGTGCTTTGATGTAAAAATCTACTTCAGCAGAACAGAGAGTCTTAAATCGTCTCAAATTGTGGGAAATGTCTGGCTGCCGTGTTTTCTCTTTGTAGTCGCACATGTAAACACTCCCCTCTTAGCGCATTCCTAGACGCTCCTGTCACAACACGGGCCAGCTCGATGGCAACTTCTGAGAAACAAAACAGCCTTAGAACAACACAAATGCTTCCTCAAACAGAGAGTGCGAAAACAGAGGTCTCCGCTCCTCTTCAGAGATCTGCTGATGCTAATCAGCAAGAGAAAACAAGCAAGCTGAGCTTCTTGAGGTGTCTATAACACGACGCACACCTTGGCCTTTAGACTTTTACTCACAAAAAAAGGCTCATCTCCAAGAAATTAATCACCCAGAATCTATAAAAATGATCTGGACTGATTTTAGCCTAAAAGAAGTGAAAAACAGAAGACCAACATTTGGAAACACACACTTTTAATTCTCAAACATCAATTTTAAAAGACAAAAACGTCACAGCTGCCACATCGTAAACCATAACACAGTTTGTCCTAATGATAGAAACCAGGTTATTGCAAATATGCGTTAAGCTATGAATACTTAGTGAAAACCAGGAAAGGTCCTCTTTACACTATAGTCGACTGATACAATATATATAGTACAGAATTCGAGTTCCAGGCCACAAACTGACCTGTTCACTCTGTGGGGTTGCCTGACATCTGCTTGGGACTTAAAACTGTTTAGAGTTGTAAAACGACATTACAGTAATGCTCTGAGTGCTTGTTTTGACAGGCAACCTATAGGGTGAGAAGAGCTGCTCTGGAGTGTAAAATGGCAAATATACACTTGACGTGTCAAACTGTTTTTTCTGTGGACTGAACAAGCAATATAAAAAGACAAGTCATAGCACAAGGTCTTGTTACACACGGGCAAATGTGAGGGTTGAAAAGGGTTGATCCACTGGGTTGCGCATCTGTGATGCATTGTTACACACTTGGCATTGGCTCAAATGAATTGACATATGATAGTGTATTATGCCAAAGCTATGGCAACAACAAAAAAAAGTAGGCACCAAAGTAAATATTTCTCACTGTAGCCTGATAATAAACATTTATATCGTCCATATTCTGTGATTATGTGAAAAAAGCTGCTCCTTTTACAGTAAAGGACAATGCTGTCCACAGAAATTGTACAGTACATCTAGTATGTCCTGCTCCGGGAGCCTTCTGTTAACGGCACCCTGACCTTTCCCAGGCTGCACCACCACTACAACCTCGCCTTCAGGTGGAGGCTCCATCACTGGGTGCACTTTGTTGTCCATCATCTTAAAGTCGGTCAGGCCGGGCAGCATGCCATTCCTCTCTGCCCACGTCTTGGTGTCCTCTGAGCTGTCCTTTTCCTCTGTGACGCTGTTGCCATTCACGCTGCTCTTGCTCGCCGTGCTCTGATCGTCCTGACATATGTCCGACTCGCTGCCATGGGGCAAAGAAAAGTAGGTGCACTTCCTGGAAAGCAGTTTGGTCTTGTCTTCTTCTGGTTCAGGCTTTGTGGCGAACAGAGAATAGGGACTTTTCTCCTCTGTGTCCTCACACACTCCTTTGCCTTCAGGAGTGTTTGTAAAAGATTTGTTGATTCCAATTGGATCTGAAACAGACTTTCGGATGAGGGTGTTGTCTCTAAGCAGCCAGCGTCCGTTATCAATGGGAATGCTGTCGCCGGGCCCGACTTGTGCGTTAAAAGCGATGCATCTCGTCGCTTCACTTAAGGTGTCGAGGGCGTTTGTGGAGTAGAAGTAGGAGAGCTCAGACATTGCTTTGGATCGGGCTGTGTGAAAGGAAGCGAGGACGCCCGACTGTCCATTTTTCTCCTGCTTTGGCTCAGATGGGGGCCTTTCACCTGCTTCCTCATCGGGATTAGCATCCTTCTTGCCGTAAAGCCTTTCGATTGTCCTCCTCACAAAGCCTTTAGTGATGTATTTCCGTGCCGAATCATCTTCCCCACTCGACAGTTCACTTGAAGTCTGAGACTGATATCCACCACTGACGGAGGTCTCAGGTCTTAGCTCAGCCAACTCTGATGTGTGAGGAATTGGGAAACGAGTTTGCTGGATGTTGGTGGCGCTCCTGGCTAAGAACATCTCCCTGATGGATCTAACCCTGCTGCCTTCAGGCTCGGTGGTTATAACACCACTGGAGTCATAGCTGAAGGACAACGACGACTGGGGAGCCGACCGGGTGCAGAGAGCCACCTGAGATGTGGGTGATTCACAAGGTGAATCCTCGTCGTCTGAGTCGTGAAGGGCCTCTTTTTGCGAGTAACATCTGACTGCAGAACTTTTTGTTGTGCTTTTTCTTTTCTCAGCCTCAGCAACTCGCTTTTCTAGAAGAATTACCCTCTCTGCAACTGACTGGGAAATCATTTCTTCAGACTGGACCTTCTCCACAGACCTTTCAAAGGTAGTGACTTCAGACTGAGTTGCTAGTGCAGGACCTGCTTGGTCGGTTAGGGATTCTCCTTTATATCTGTCCACATGAGCTTTTTCCTCTTCTGAGCTGGACTCTTTTTCATAGTAACTTAACTCTTCAATTGAGCTGCTGATTTGTTCCTCTTCGACCTTCGGCTCCTCTTCATCTGCATGCTCTTCAAAGCTGTTGTGATCATTCCCGCTGTCATCGTCTGCATTAAACCTATAACGTGTTAAACTCTCTTTTTCCGAAATCTGATTTTCTATTAAATTGCTCTGCGTGCTTTCACTGTTTGTCCTGTCATAAATATATGTCTCCTCAATGTAAGGGTCCTCATCGTCTGAGCTAACCTTGTCTTCATTTGGCTCTTCTATCAAAACTGTTAAAGACGATGAAGCTCTTTTCTTTTGCTCACGATCGTCTGGAATATCGCAAAGCTGTTTCTCCTCCATGTCCTCCTGCTCTTCCTCAGCGCCGGACAAGGTTTCTTCAACAATAACCTGCAGCTTCTTGCTATCAACCTCTGGCTGCTCTTCCTCTGAAGATGGCTCGTCCACGTCTGAGTTTCTGGTGCGTTCATCAGTCAGTCCCATGCTGTATGTTTGGCTCGGGTGTTCCTCCTCAGAGCTGGGCTGACATACATGGGCAGACAAGTCACCTTTGCTCATCTCAGTACACGTGACCTCTGTCTGATTTTCCCTGTCCAGGCTGGTTGTGCTTTTCTCCTCTCTTACATTTAGTTCCACATAACAGCTGGGGCTTGGTAGCTTGCTATCTTCGTCCTCAGAGTGACTTTCAGGGTTGGACAAGTCTTCACCCTGGATACTCTCATGGTTGATCTCCTCACATGAAGTTTCCGATTTGTCTCCTGAGCTCTTTTGCTCATCTGCCTCTGAACTGATCACACTTCGCTTACAACGCTCTCTTTCTGCTAATTCTTTACCAGCACTTGAGTTCTTTTTCTGGCTTTCATCATCTGCACCTGACTCTTTTTTGAACATTTTCTCACTCCCGACTTCTCCTTTGATGATATTCTCCCTTGATGTGTCCTGACATGACTGAAAGTCCTCCTCGTTCTCTTGTAGAATTGATGCTTTACTGTGAAGCCACTTTTCTTCAGTAACTAGTTGATAATGGGGGTCAGCTGGTGGATCATTGCCTTCACTGACTGGGATTGTCGGTTTGTCCTTTGCTTCC
The DNA here is from genome assembly GCA_015107715.1 of Tylochromis polylepis. Classification (NCBI taxonomy): domain Eukaryota; kingdom Metazoa; phylum Chordata; class Actinopteri; order Cichliformes; family Cichlidae; genus Tylochromis; species Tylochromis polylepis. The sequence goes on from VVHJ01031915.1 coordinate 53,638, forward strand.
TCTGTCATCAGGTGAGATTTCTCTGCTCCAGATTGTTGCGTCTGCTTAACATCTGTGAATTTTTTAATGATGGACCTTACATCCACGTCCACTTTATCATCTTGTGTGGAATCTGAAACAGTGGCGGCTTCCTCTTTGAAGAAATGTTCAGCGATTTCATTGATGCTATCTTTAGGTGACGACTCTGTAATGTCAGACTCACTTTTTGGACTTACTGAAAGAGAAGCCAGTTCCTCCTTCAGCTTCTTCGGTACATCGAGGTTATCCATGATCTCGTCAATAATGTTTTCTTCAGTGACACGCTCGTGTTCGGGGTTCACTCCAGTTAGGAGTTCTGGCTCTGAACCATTTGGCGTCGAGCTGCGGCTTTTGCATCTGTCACTGAGTTCTTGAAAGCCCTTCCAGCTCTGCAGGAGCTGCTTTGAGGCCGTTTTTTGCAAATTTGACAAACTCATCTGCAGTCTGTGGGAATCCTCGATTCTGGCAATCTCTCTGAGTGAATCGATCATCTTTAAAGCCTCTGCACAGCTGACACTGTTTGCGTTCAGCTTATCCCTATTCAAGTTTGTCACGCCTTCCTGGAGGGTCATGACAGATAAGAAAGCGAGAAGAGCTTTAGATGAGGAGCCAAACGTAGAAGCTACGTGGGAGGAGAAGTCAGGCAAGCTGTTGGACTTTTCCAGACAGGATGGGCGTTTGTTTTGAGTCATCTGTCTTATTGACTTGATTGAGTAGCAAATCTTTTCAAGGACTGGTTTCATGCTTGGCTGGTTTGCAGTGTTTAATGGCTTTATTATTTGCACGTTTGTCATAGGGTTTTCTTGATCTGCTGCTTCACCTTCTGTCTCGTTCTTTTTGATACACTGGTCAGCTTCCAGTGGCACGAAAGTGACAGAGGTCAGCATTTTGTCCGATTCAGCTTTTGAATTTAGTGACTGTGGTGTTTGGTCGTTTTTTCTTAGGACTGATGTTTTCGTTTGTCTCCTAGTTGTTTGCTCTGATGGGTTGTCAGAGGAGAGGTCTTTGGAGAGCAACTTTCTACCTGACTTGTGTTTGATAGGCGGTGATGCCATGTCCAGAGACTGAGAATATGGAGAGAGTCTCTTTTGCAGCTTTGGTTTATTGGTCTGCTTTCTCTCAGTAGAGGGGCTACCCTTTGAAGCTGCATGTTTTTGTAGTCTGATGTTTGGGTGGTTTTGGAACTCCCTCTCTGGAGATGGGCTGGTTTTTACTTTGGTTTTTTTCACCAGGATCTTAGGTGTTGACGCCTCTTTTTGAGCTGCTTTATTTATTTCTCTCTCTTTAAATGGGGTATTACTTGGCACTGAAGCATCATTTGATGAAATACTGGGCGATGACAACCTCTCCTCAGATGTTAAACTAGACGGGGACACGGAAGTACCACACGACGGGCAGCTTGTCAGATCTGACCAGTGTGCCCTTTCTAGTTGGGCTTCGATTGGTTGCTGCAATGACATTGAACAGATGCCATCATCTCCCACGGTGTTGCTGTGAGTAAATGATGTGGTCTTCTCTGGAATGGCCTCACTACTTAAAGCATATTTATCAACAGAAGCCTTTCTCAGGGACATTTTCCTTTCAAGAGATAGATTACTGACCAAAGGGGCCCTTTTAATAGAGGGTGTTCTTGAGAGCGGTGCTGTTGTGTTGTCTGTAAATGATACGGCCTTGTCAGATGTAGGACTGATGGGTAATGCATTATTATCTGTCCCTTCACTGCTCACTGATGAGAGCCTGTATAATGGGCTGCTGTTCACTGATGATGCATCCTTCATGCGGTATTCAGTGTTTGATGGCTCTGTGCTTTCAGCCGGAGGAGGTGGCGGTGGTAGCTCCATTGAAAGCGTATTAAGCGGCGTTGCTTTTTGGAACGAGATCCTGACTGAGCTTGATTTATTTTCCACTTCACTGTCTAACTGTGTTTCCGTTGAGGTCTTATCACTTGGTGGCACAGGAGGGTTTATTTTTTCTTTTTGGGATTCGTTCTTCTGGTTTTCTGTGTTTTTCGTGCTTGGAGAATGATGAACAATTTGCTGCCTGGCTGTAGCTTTCTCCACGGATGGACTCGATTTGTTTTCAAAAGACTGAACTCTAAGTTTGACAGATGTTGCCAGTGAATTCTCTGGTGGTGGTTCTGAAGTTTGACACGTTTGTATTTCTGAACACTTTACTTCTTCTGCCTCAGTGATCAGATCAAGCTTATTTTCAGGCTCTTCGCGCTTGCCATTTTCTGCTTCCAGTTTTTGACGTTCCTCGTGGAGGTGAGACGGGTGGTTGAGGTGGGCTTTCTGCAGCCAGCTTTCTACATATTCATTTGTAACAGTGCTGGAGGTGTTAAAGGCAGGCAACACGCTTCCAGTAATATCACAGGGCTCATTTTCGCTCCTTTTCTCCATATGCATCGATGTCTGCCGTGTCAGTATTCCCCGTGTCTGGCTGACCTCATTGGGTGAAACATTCAACCGGCTTGTATCAAAAGAAACTCTTTCTATGGATTCTTTTAACACCGATTGCACGTTTGAGTCTTTGACCCAGCTTTTTGTTGTATCGTCTGACACTTCCGAGCTCTTTGCCGTAACACCTCTGTCCCCGTTTTGTGCCGGTCTCTTTTTAAGGTTTTTCAAAGTTTTCGATGATTTCATTTTGTTTCCATAAATCCGCCTAATGTATCCGGCACTGGAGAAAGCTTTTACTTTCTTACGTGTCTCCGTTGCTTCTGCAGTATTCTGTTTTTGTCTTTTTCGTGGCGTTGCGATCCTCCGAACCACCTTGGGCTTTGAGGATGCCCTCTTATCCATGCTGGTGTCTTTTTGATGGGTCTTTGCTTGGCTTTTTCTGGGTTTTTGGAACTGCTGCTGTCTATTTTTTCCTTGCACTCGACCATTGTTCTGCAACTTTACTGACATACTTTCAGTCTTCCAGATACTAATGGTCCCGGATGCAGTTGACGGTCTGCAGAGTTCTGATTCAAATTCATTATTCGATGACATTTGCCCTGTTTCTGAAGTAGCTGGCCTTCCAACAGTCGTAGTAGTGTGTGCACAAACATTTGCAAGGAAATTGTCCTGGCATGTCTGCTGTTCATATATGTGTATGACTGTCTCAGTCACCTCCTCTCCACTGGATTCACCCTGCGTGACCTCACTCATTTCTGCAGATTTAAATCCAGAAACATTTTTGCTGTTGACATCAACAGAGCTGAGTCTTCTTGGTTTGGGCACCGGTCTAGTGCTGCTCTGCTTGACCACGCAATACTGCTCTGTCACTGTTCCATTTCCTGTCTGCTCACTGTAGGAATAAGAGCCAATAGTTCCTTGCTGAATCCCGTCTTCTGTAACTGATTTGATACTCTCCACAGAGGCTTGCTTTTTGCTAATTTGCTTGTATCCTGGCGTGGGAGCTCTCCCAGAGGACACCACATCTGACTGGTTTTTGACGATCTCCTCTACATTACTGCTCTCACTTAAAGCTCCATTACCAAGCGATGGTGGATCGTCGTCATTGTTGTCTTGAGTTTTGTCCTTGTTGATGGTGTCGACAGTGGCAGCAAGACTCTGTAAATCCAGTGAGTTTGATTTAGGTGAGCAGATGTCCAGCTCTGACTCAGTCTCCGGTAAAGAGCTCGCATTAAGCTGGCTGGTTACACTCGAGCGTGTCAGGGTGGTGGTCCAGTGGATGGCTTCCTCTTCCTTAATTGTCAACCTCACCTTCATCTCCACTGTCATGCTGCCGTCCTGATTCACCTGGAAGGACTTCTCAATATTGTCGTCGCTGGGCAGCATGTAGTCCTGCCCTTCAGCTTCATTGCCATCCATCTCTGCTTCAGACTCCAGGATGTGATTTGACTCCAACTCAACAGAGTTTGTGGGGTTGCTGCGTATATCACGGGAACTCTCTGCGATGGTGTTGTGAATCTGATGAACGATGTACCTCTCAGATGATGAGGAGAAATTCCTTGACTTCTTTTTACCTTTTCAGTGAGTCAGGTGAAAAAAAGAGTCAAAATATCCAAGGATTGAAGAGGACAGGAAACCCGAGAAGCATGAAGGGAGAAGAGAAAGCGCAAAAGGAAAGTTAGAAAGATGATATGAGTGCTGCTCATCAAGCAGACTAACCAGCCAACCTGGTGACTGTGTATGTAGGTCATCTACAGTATTATGTACATAGCATTGCCTCAGCACTTCTCCAAGCTTTATCCCATGAGGCCAGGTAGATTACTCCAGGCGCACTGATTGTGTCATACAAAAAGAGGTCTACTGAACTGACGCTACTCTTTGAATTGTGCCCGCAATATATTCTTCTCACATAAATACAATAATTTAGTTACTTGTATACAATTTAAAAACCTTTATTTGCATATAAACTTACGATTCAAAGCCTTTTGCCTCTTGAGACTCATTTGCTTGGTACGTAGCCATGTTGGGGACAGAGATTTCTGTGCACTGTAGTCTGCAGGCCTGAATGGCTCCCTGCCTACAGCTACCACAGTCCCAGAGCACAATATCAAGCCTGGAACACCATCAACCTGCAGCAGACAGCAGATAAAGAAGTTATTCCTTTCAAATAATCTTGATTTTAATAACATGTTAAATACTGGCAAATTGCACACGTGTATTTATAACAAGAAAAAGTATTATTTATTAATTATTATTTGCGCATCACCCACAGGTTCTGAATTTGTTAGATCCTTGACCTAAAGCCTTACAGTGCAGTATCCCAGAAGGCTTTTCTGGGTATTAGGGTGAGTGGCCAAAGAAGCTTAACACTTTCTCACCTCGTGCGACAGGTATTTTATGTCAAGGTTAAATCAGTCTCTTATGGGAAGTGTAATCTAATCAGCAATGATACTAATTTGTTTCCAATTAGAGGAAATGTTTTGTGAATATTCATTAGTTCTTAAATCCTTTTTCCCTCTTGGAGGGAAAAGTGTCTATGTGTTGCACTGACAGAGGAGAACACTCACACGTCTGCCATCAGGAGTGTGTAATTTCACCACATGGGACTGCATGAGCTCTGAGATATATTCCAGGATAGCCTCGTAACTTGGAGAAGTCTTCTTGTGAAGCACCACAGTGTGTTTTACAGAGGGGTCCCCATTGCGAAAAACCAGTAGGTTCTTGGGTGTGTGAATAAGCACTGGCTCCTGTTTGTGGATGCTCTGGCCTGGGAAAAACCGACCCTGCTGAATAGTCCGACGGCGAGAGCTAACCGGTCTGGCGTGGTACCAGGGTGGCAGCTTCTTCCTGGCCAGCGCCAGATTGATGGGCTTTACTTTACGGCTATCGGAGCAAATGTAGGATTTCCCATCCTTAAGTTCATCCAAAGATTTGACTGCATGAATCCCCCGAGGAGTGGTGATGTTCCTCACCCCAAACGGCAGGGGCACCTTCTTGGAGAGACTGTCCAAGAGTGCATCAAAGGTCTTAAAGGTGCGGTTGTTGATGACCAGGCGCAAACCATTGAACTGAGGATCTCCGCTCTTGTAGAAGCAGACCCGCTTTGATAAGACAGGGTCAATGATGCTTGGGTGGCGTGAAGTCCCAAAAGTTTGCCCACTCCCCGATGACTGGTCAGGGAGGGTCTTCCGAAGTCCTGCCTCATTCATCATCGCTGATTGGCTGTGAGAGGAGAGAAAGAGAGGAACAGAAGTTCAGCATGAACAAGGAATTTTCCTTTACTGTTGTGTTTGACTATTTCTGACTGTTGCTTTTTGGTGCAAAAAGCTCCTCTAGTGTTTGAGTTATTTGAGTTAGAAGCAGCCCAAAACTACTACTCATAAAATATGAAAATATGAAACAACTTAGATTTTGATGTTGGCAGAGTGTGACTGGAATTCTTCCCTTGGCTCTCTCCACTCAAGGTTTCTATATTAAGTCCATGTATGTTGAATTTCAATTCATCCATCGTCCATCCATTGAACTCTTTGATCTTTAAAGTGGTTTCTGTGGTGTCAAACACTGCATTGCTGCTGTCTCTGAGATAGACACAAGGTATTCATTTTGCTGGTGCTGTGACACACTTGCCATGGTCATACTGGATATTGAGAACAAAGGTTAAAAGAGCAACAATGTCCATATATGAAAGCAGGAGGGGCTGAGGGGATATAACTGCCAGCCAACAGGATACTGGTCTTTGTTTCTGCACTTAATTCATTTTCACTTGTTTTGTTAGTTTCTTTTTTTTGGTCTTGCTGTTTCTTTAGGTTTAGGGACCAGAACTACCTGTTTAGGTTAGACCTCAGTCACACAGGCCTCAAGACCCACAGTGACCCCCTGACACTCTATGGTCGCTAGACAAAAATGTGTATTCGGTGAGTGGTTGGTGGAAAATTGTCCCATTTGCTGGCAGTTTGAATGCAAGACATTGACTTGTCTGCAAACACTCACCATTTACTTTCTGAACTGTAGTGAAACTTCAAAAGGTGCAACACAAGCTGGAAACCGACAATGTTCACCTTCAAATTAAAAGCTGTGCCTTTTCACTGAGGTAAACATGTTTCAAAATCAACAGCTCTCCATTTCTGATTTGCGCTCCTTACAGTGTCATTACTGCTCGGAGATTAAATGGTGAGTGTTTGCAGACAAGTTGGCAACTTCCATGCAAACTATGGGTGAACAATCAGATTATAACTCTTTGCAACCAGTTTCATGACAGCCAGCAAACACTTGCAAACTGGTTTTCCCTCATAGCCAGTGTTTACTGAAGGGACACTGACTGGTCTCTAAGCCTGTGTGAAAAGGGTTTTATGAATTGATTTCACACTTACTGCCATCAACTAAAACTCACAACCAGTTGGTGAATACACATTTTTCCTCCTGACTGGAGGTTACCAGATGGTCTCCAATTGGTCTCTAGGCCTGTGTGACTGGGGCCTTAAGGAAAAGATTGCAGTTAGAGTTAATATACAATCACTCACAAAGTTAACCCTGCACATTAAAAAAATGGCACCAACAAGTACCTGTGACTCCAATACGTCCTGAACACACATCCACATGTGAGACACTGGGAGTGAGGCCCAACCGCAGTTTCCTGCTGATGTGTCAAAAGTGTAGCCATCTTTGTGCAAACAAACAACACTTGGTCTTCTCTGTGAATCCACTTCATTTGTCTTTGCCACTTTTTTCCTTTTCATCTAACTAACCAGTTTCAGTTATTTATATCAGATGTCCATTAAATTAACATTTAAGTATATTAATTTCTTCCTCTAATTTTGGGAACTATTGTCAGTTGACAATCAAATGCTTTTTGTCAATTTAGAGAAGTTTTCTCTTGCTTTGTGAAAAACCTTCTTGACTTTTTTCCTCTGCATCCTAAATACACGTATCATGCATTCAGGGTGTATTTTATAAAGCTGCTTCATCAATTTGTAGTAAAGAGGACTGTACCTTGTGGAATTTTTGCAAAGACACAAACAACTTAACACCATGTTCGAGGCAAACAGCTGAATGACGTCTTGCGAGCATATGTTGTTTACTTTGCTCCACTGCTGCCATCAGGTAACATGATCTAACTTTTGGGAAACCAGCCAGTTGCGTGGTGTCTGCTTCTGATTACCCAGCTTAGCGGCGCATAAGTGATACAGAAATATTTCACAAATAATTCCCCCTTACCAGTTTTACTTTGAGCATATATGCAAACGTACCACACTTACATGTAATGTGCAAGTTCTTTTGTTTTTTTAATTTACTGTGCCATTTGAGCCATTTAATGATGATTTATTATTGATAGTATAGTTAGTAGGAGTTGTAGTAGCAGACTATAAATAGATTTTTTAAAAAAAAAGCATTTTCAGGACAAAGTATAAATATCCAATCAGTACACAATCTGATAGGATTTTTATGACTGTATGGCGTTACAAACACTACAAGTATAAACACAAACCTATTTACTCACTCAGGTATAAACCTGAGTGAGTAAATAGGTTAAACAATAGCTCAGTAAGCAAAAACAAATGAACAATTGCATGATTTCAGTGGGAACTCACCTTCTTTGGCGTCACAAAAGTCCCAAATGTTTTTAAGAGGATCCATGAAATGTTATTCCTTGCTCTACATTGTGAGTGCTGTTCAACTGACTGCACAGCAACAGTGTATTTCGGGAGACACCATCATAGTTAATTTGCTTAATCTTTGCTCAGAGTTAATCTGCGCTGCAGGTGCAGTGCTCGAAAATCCTCTCCAGAAAGGTGTGTCACACAGAAACATGTGGGGGTGTCACAGCAGGTTAAAGAAGTAGTCAAAAAGATCTCAGGTTTATTAATGATGTGTTTTATGTTGAAATTTAATTACACGTCGTGCATGTGCATTTTCACCTGGGAATATTTTGCCAGCGGCAGAAGAAAATCTGAAAAATTTGGTTTCACCACAAATTGAAACATTTTAACGTTCAGAGTACTTGTACTCTTATTTGAGGTTGAATTATGAGGTTACACAGGCTAAAATGTTTGGTTTTCTTCACAAGTGGCAACAGATGGTTCACTGATGTCCACTTGCAATATTTGTGCAGGGTTGTAATCTCATTGAAGACCTCTTTAGGTAATAAGGATTAAGGGACTCTCCATTCTCAGGACCCACAGAGATGATCTCTTGTTTTCAATGAAATGGGCAAATATGCACCCACTTTTTTTCCTTAAGAAATCACATGACTGCTTTATAATTTATAATAGAGGTTGGTTTTGTATTTGCTTTGAGCCTCTGTGAGTGGAACAAATGCACTGCATAACACATAAAAGTACAATGACAAACACTCGCAGACTTTTAGGACTTTACTAAACAAAAATAGTGTATGTTCTAGAAATACAATTAGGTTTAGAAGGGTAATGGACTCCAGTTGTAGATCAGGTTAAAAGGTATTACTGCGGGCATTAGCCAGTCATGAATATCCTTAACCATGAACGATCACGAGTTGCATAACAGTTACCAAAAATGGGCTGAACTGAATCTATTTCTGTAGTGAAAGGGATTAGTGTGGAAGGATGACTTAATTCCACAGTAAACCTGGGGCTGAAGTGAAGGAATCAAAGGAATACACAAAAGTTATCGGGTTTCAGCTCAGTACAAAAGGACAAAGTGATGACATTCTGTCGCACTGTTTATTTTACTGCAGTAAAAATATCTCAGGTGTGTATGAAACACACGATATGTGCTGTAGGAAAGAATTCCTACCGAGCCCCGACCAGACAGGGATTCAGGAATGCTACAGGAGGCTCCCATGATCTCAGCCCATGACCTGTTCCCAAAACAACAACGAGCACAAAAATGTGAAAAATCCTTCAAAGGAAGCAGAGGGCGAACAATGGAGGAAGCCCTCAGCGTAAACAGGTAGGCCCAAAGCCTGCATGCCCCTCATTCCAGCCCTCCACTGCAGAAAGATAAGAGACAAGCAAATGCTGAAAAGGAGAGCGAGGGTTAAAAAATGTCTGGTCACGCTGATAGAGCAGCGCGGATCTCGCCAAACACACACGAATCGGACTGAAAATAGTCTTGAGCCGAAGCTCTGCACTTAGCGGAGCGTGGCAGGTAATAGCAACAGCTCTCTGAAGCTCCATTTGTCACATAACCTTCCACGTCACAGAGTCAGAACAAACCAGCTGGTGACATGAATACTGTTGTTTTTCCTTCACGTGAAATCACAGGCCGCCATGACGAAGACATCTGTCTCTGCGTTCCGGGTGTATTGCCACCCTTTGCCATGCTCTATATTTAAAGCCCGTGCGCCTATACTGCAACTAATTGGCGCCAAGTTAGATTCAAACCTATGCTGTTAATGGGAAAAAATGTGGGATATGTTTTGGCCCTTGTCCCCTTTCTATATTTGGCCCAGCGTCCCTCGTGCAGCTGTTCCTCCAGATCTGTCTCCCCGTGTTTCCATCAAACACCTCTCTTCAGTCTGCCTGTATTGCCTCAATTCAAGAGCCTCTGCCAGCCTCCATCAGGTCCTACTACACAGAAAATAATAATAGTTTTCTCTGATGTTGAGCCACGTTTGGACTTTGTGTTATGACTTAAAATAAAATGCGCTGCTCTCTGTTTAGCCTTTGTAAGTGGTGGAACTCCTGCCGGCACTGCAGCTGTCAGAAATTCAATTAACAGTGATACAGCTGCACTCTGACCAGAAACATTCGCTCCAATTTAAAGTTGTGCAACCGATCCCGCATCTATGACCTCTTTTAACTTTTCTTGCATCCAGACGGACGCTCTATTCCTACAGAAGTTTTAAACATGTGTGATAAAGTTGATGGATTCCATTTTCCTCCTCTTGGCGTCATTTGTTTTAACTAAAAAGATGTGGCTTGGCACACGTTTACAGAAAAATGTGCTTACTATTCAAAATTCCATTCAAGCCGCATGATGTTATATCTATTTTCCCCTCCTAACTTCCAGTGGAATTCCCAGATTTTGAATGAATCCATGCCAAACAGGACTCGTAAGGTCACACCACCGCCCGTCCCGACCCCTCCAAAACCCCTCGCACAGCAGTCAGAGGTCCCCACCCCGTCCATTTTGAGCACTCCCTATCAGCTGTGCCAAGCTTTTAATCTGCCTGGTGACATCCCAGTGTTTCCTGCATAGGACAGAGAGAGAGATAAGCACACTCCTCGGTGCGGTAAATCACTCCGCACCCCCTCTCGTTCACTGATATCACCATTATTCAATTAGGCTGCACTCAAACTCACCAACATTCTTGATAATTATGGTAAAAGGCTTGCAGGGTGTGCACAATAATTTCATGGCTGGAATCTTTTTCTTTCCTTTCAACAGCATCCCCTTTAATTATAAAAACAAACAAAAACCTGTTTAGAAGTAACTAAGCATTTTTTTTAACATATTGTAGACTGCTTTTCTGTAATGGATCAAAAGCACATGTTGTTTCTATTAACTGAAAATGTGCAGTTGTATATTACAGTTCATCATAATTCTAGCTTCCTTTTGTTGTGACAAGAAAGCAGAAATCTTTTTTGTTATGCCTTCCAGTCTTTCCTCACTGTGGTTTTGAAATTGTAGCCAGTGGAAAACTGATTTAATGCAAAGCATCTTTATCTGCCATGTAAACCTCATATTATTATTCAAAAGGCCAATAGCAGTTAATAAGGCTGATATGGGCATGTACTGGTGCTATGCAACAGCCTATCTTATTAACTGTTAAACTAGGGGATTAGCTCTTTGGATTAGCATTAACCTTATAGCTCACTGGACACTATATTAGGTACATCTTTGTAGTGAGCTCACTGTCATGTTCAAGAAACTAGTTTGAGATGATTTAAGCTTTGTGTTATCCAGCTGGAAGCATCCATCAGAAGATGGGTACACTGTGGAGATAGACGGACATGATCAGCAACAGTATTCAGGTAGGCTCTGGCATTTAAATGAGCTCGGGTGGTATTAAGGACCCCAAAGTGTGCCAAGAAACTATCCCCCATACTATTATATCACCACCAGCAGCCTAAACCATTGATAAAAGGCAGGATGTATCCTGCTGTTTACACCAAATTTGGACCTTACCATCCACATGATGCAGTAGAAATCGAGATACATCAGACCAGAAAATGTTTCCTGTTATTAGCTGACAGGAGCGGTGAGGTCTTCTGCTACTTTAAGGTTCGATGTGCTTGATGTTCAAAGATGCCCTTCTGTGTGCTTGGTTGTAACAAGTGGCTATTTGAGTTACTGTTGCCTTCCTGTGAGCTCAAAGCAGTCTAACCATTCTCCTGTGATCTCTGACATCAACAAGACATTTTCATCCAGAGAACTGCTGCTCACTGGATATTTTCAGGTTTTCAACCCATTCTGTGTAAACCCTAAAGCTGGTGGTGCAGGAAAATCCCAGTAGATCATCAGTTTCTGAAATACTCAGACCAGCCTGTCCGGCACCAACTACCATTTCACATTCAAAGTAATCTAAATCACCTTTCTTCCCTATTCTGATGCTCAGTTTGCACTTCAGAAGTTCATCCTGACCATGTCTACACGCCTAAATACACTGAGTTGCTGCCATGTGATTAGCCGATCAGAGATTTTCATAAATGAAAGAGTTGTACCTAATGAAGTGGCCAGTGAGTGCACATTAAAAAAAAAAAAAAAAAAACTTGAATGGGGAAATTTGCGTAAACTGGTTCACTACATAAATAGCTCAGACTTTATCTTTCAACTGAACGGCAGAGTGTAAATATAACTATATAAACAAAGTTTCTTTCCAGTATAACAAAGAGGGAGCCCGTGTGAAGGGAAAAAGTATTATATAAGGAAATAAAGACAATATACAATGGAGGATAAGAAAATGTTCAGTGGACAGTGTCTTTGCAATGTCCCCAGATTGTGAGGCTACACTATATCAGCATCCAAGCCTTTCAACAGAAATATAAACACTGATATGCACAGAATGTGGACTATTATTCCCCTGAGGACAGAGGCAGGCAGGGTCCTCCTCACCAAAGGGCTCAGTACCGCATGGCTATTAGCTTTGGAGGGCCCGGGCTGAGGGCCAGTCCGCTGACGGGACACCCTGGCTACACACGACCCAGATAGCAGCCCAGGGTGAGGAGTGATTTATCCGTCTGTGCTCGCATCGGACAACCTTCCTCTGATTAAGGGTCAGTCACTGAGCAGCAGAGCTGAGTGGAGAGGGCGAGACAGGCGGCCTCCCTGTTTGAGACACTGGCATCCTGACCGCCACTCAAATGGAGTTTCCAGACGCTGCGAGCGGCACATGTACTGCACGCCTACAATAGACACACGCACACTTATGCACATTATTACCAGCGGGCATATACACAGGAATGTGCACGTAGTCATTATTTCTACTCTTTTATG
>VVHJ01031916.1:0-38915 GCA_015107715.1 Tylochromis polylepis
AATGAAGACAGGAAACTAAACAGCAGTGACGTTTGTAGGGTTACTGAAGTTGGGCTAGCTGGTATATAATGATGTGCGATGCGGTGGCTAGCTACACAGCTATGTTAGCATAATATAAACACAGTGAAGTTGACGCGAGGGTTCCCGATGGTTAGGGACAAATGCAATGGCATGGCAGGATGCTGTAAACGGACCAAACTTCAGTCAGGAAAACAACTGAGATAATCCATCCACAATACGAGGTTAGTCATTAATATACTGCTGCATGGGCTGGGCTGTAGTTACAGCGTAAGGTTTGAAACACTGAGCTTTAAAATGAACAGTGGGAATAAAAACCGAGAGAGGCCGACAGTGATCACTGACTGTTTTTAGGGGCTTGTTCAGATTAAACAGAACAAGATACAAAGCATTAAAACATGTTAGAAACACAACAGCCTTAATAAACGCAGAGTAGTTTGGACCCGGAAGCAGGGTTCATACGTCATCACTTAAAGAGCAGATAGTGTAAACGGTGTATTTTGTGACACCATGAAACAAACGATAGCGTATAATATGAAACGACAGATGTTTTAATTTCGTCATCTGATATATTTCGTCATGTCGCACGGCCCCAATTCAACACGTTTTAAAAATTGTGAATCTGACAAAAACATAATAGAAGAACACAAAGAGATGTACCAACACAACACAAATGCTAGCAACAATAATCACCCAATGAAGCAAATCCTGAAGCATTACATGTCCGACTTATATGTAAAACACTTTTTCTGTGGGGAGTTTTTCTGAAAAGAGAAATCTATAACAAGCCATGCTGTTGCACCTTGACTCTTTAGGTTATTTTGTTTTTGCATGAAGTGCACACAGGTGCACACACCTTCACTAATACATCAGCACTGGCAGGGTAAAATCTGTTTTTTAACATTTTAACAGCTTAAGGCCTAACTAGAACTAAAGGAAACTCATTTTTAAGTAGTTATGATAAATAGGGTTTAATTTACTCAAGTATAACATAAGATTTTGTTTATCAAACGACTCCTTCCTTACGAGGGACTGACTGTCTGTGTGTATGCCGTCACCCTGCGGCGTATGCGTCTCCACAAAATACAAATGGATGCAGTCTCATAACAATCGACAGCATGTGAGGCAAAGAGCAAACAGTAACCCAAATAAAATCTGTATCATGGGAGGTGCAAACAGCTTGCACGCACAAGCTTGTGCTTGTTCCTTTGTGCTACGGGGGGAAAAAAGATAATGGAAAAACAGGAAGGTGGAGAGGCAATGTGATGCACCGCAATTCTCAGGAAACTAAAGCTAATATATTTGTAGTTATTTCTAGAGCTGAAAGAGAATTTCAGTCCCCTACCATAGTCTTCCAGCAGCTGCTTCTGTAGTTGTGGCAGGGTGAGTCTGTCCTGAGGAGAGCTGCTGCCGTCATCATCGAAACACACCTGGTTCAGCTGCGGTGACAAAACACGACGCACTTTACGTAAGGGAAAAGCACAGCCCAAAGATATCAAACAGGGAAGATGATCTCTAACTGAGCAGGATCTGGTCTGGACATTGTGCCAGTGCTTCGCTTTATCCCAAAACAACAAACAAAAGGAACGGTACCTTAAGCCAGAGGTAGTCTTCAGTCTTGTCTGCTATCTCTCCGTGGTTGTCATTGATGTCACATTTCCCAATCATGCAGTAGACAGCTCTCTTGTATGGATCGGCACTGTTTCTCAGCACTCTGCGGTAGTGCAGGCGAAGCTTGTTCTCTGAAGTCGGGGAGAGTCTGACGGGATGAAAGAGGAGCAACAGATAAAACAGGGATGCAGGATAAGACTAGTTTGACCTTCTTGACTTCTCCGTGGGCAGAGGATGAGAATAAGCTGAGAGGAGCTCACCGTCTGTCAGGACTGTTCATGTACTCCTGAAACCAGGTCTTGAAATCTCCCAGCTGATGTTGCATTCTGTTCACCACCTGCATGGCTGCATTCAGGTCACCACAGCGCAGACAGTAGTAGATCACAGCCCACACTGGGTGGCCTTCTATCTCACCATCCTGTTGTACAAATTGAACAGAGTGGTCGTATTTATTTATTTTTTTACCCATGGCTTAATTCTTCAGATGGACGGAGCTTTGGACTGCAGAAAGGGCAAGAGCGAAACGATGACATCACAGGCAGATGTGATCTAACAGTCAGCCACAGAGATTCATCAAGAATCAGTGGGAAATTAAACCGTTTGCAGAGGCCATCTATCAGTCACCGGCTTTCAGAGTACATGTGTGCATGACTAACTAGACTGGCACACGTGTTTTACTAGATGAACGCCAAATAAAAGATAAACTCTTAAATATAAATTACATTTCTGATCAGTCCATGAGATTATTCCGATTAGGTATTCAAGCACCAAGTCTAGGTCACTCTGGACAGATAGTATTAGTGTAACAATTACGAAAGCAAATGAGCCTGGTAAAGATTATTGAGGCAACAACTGAAGTGGAAATAATAAAAAATGCAATCCAATGCAATTTTGATAAAGTGATGAGGCCTGTAGTAAAATAAAATAAAGCTATGTGTTGCAGGGGATGCTTTCTTTAGGAATTAGCCAAATGTTTACCTGCATGCCAGGCAGAGGCCCCGGGAGCTTGATGTTAAGGAAGCTGCGGACTAGCTGGTATGTTCCAGGCACCCCTCCTAGTTGGGCCTGATGGAGGTTCCCAAAGACAGTCACCATGGTGTAGTTTTTATAACTAGGAAAGATGGGGGGGGGAGTTCATATTTATGGTTAATTCTAGCTTAATTTCAGAATGCTGTATAAACGGGACCGGCTACCTGTTCTCAAGGAAAGCAAGTGCCTGGTGTACAAAGGCCATTTGCATTTCAACACTAGTGCGACTCTTCAGAGTGTCTTTGGCTGGAACCAACAACACGTCTGTCATCTGCTTCACCATCAGCCACATTTCTGACACGTTCTGGAGGAAAGAGGAAGAAAGGAAGGAAACGAGAGAGAGGAAGAAAGGGACATTCATACGGAGTAAGCTGTTACATCTGAAAATAACAAGGAATTTCATCAGTGAGAGATCAGTGTTCGTACCTTGTCGTCCAGGCTTTCTGCGACCGAAGCGCATAAATCTCCTAGATTAGGCTGAATGTGACCGTTCACTATCTTCTCGTTGAAAACGTAGATCTGAAGGAGACAGAGGTGGTAAAAACGTCAGGGGAGAAAAAAAAAGAAAACTTAAGTAGGTCCACAATTGAATGCTCATTTTATAAGGAAATGTCAAAACTTTCATAGAAATTTAGCCTCCAATTAAAAATCAACAAAATATATATATATTTTTTACGACCATCGAGTGAAATGGTTCACAATAAAAAACAGCAAGAAAAGTATCAAAATGTTCAAGAGGTCATCAAAGAGGATGACGAAAATGAGACAAACGACGCCGCACGCAATGTGTCGACACATGGTCGGAGTAACAAAACGCACTTTAAAGAGAAGGTCAGCCTGGATGATGCTGGTGAAGGGACACAAACAGAGGCGGGGACATTCACCCCCTCTGCACAGCCATTAATCGATACGTTTGATCTGCCGCTTCCTGGCTTTGCCGTAACCCCGTTTCAACCAAACGATCCGGCTGACAGCTTACAGACTGCACATTTGAGTCTTTAACAAAAGACAACTCGAGAGATGATTAATTTTATCACCAAGGTCTGCGGCGCTTGTTTGCTTTGTCGGGTATTAAAACACATACATCTATATTACATCATCTTGATATCCTTCTTTTCCCCTCCATTATATCCCAGTATCCCAGTAATTAGACCACCAAAGATGGCTGTTCACAAACATCAAACAACTGACTAATCAATACACATATTTCTTCTTCTTCTTTGCAACCTACATATTTATTATATAAGACAAAGCAATTAACGACAGGCATTATTAGGCATTAGCATGACACGTTTCAGTAAGCCACTGTACTAGAAACTGTTTATCAAAATGTATTTACTTTATAGTAAGATCTGTATTCTGCTTATTGAGATTTCGCATAGTTAACCTGATGTAAAATATTTATGGAAGTATATTGTGAACACTGTGATAAGTGCCAACTAACAACAGCCTGCTGCGCAAAATACCACAACATGAACGCATTGAAAAGCAACTCGCATAAAACAGAAATGCTGACGTTGCTATTAAATCAAGCGTTTACCTGAAATTTTCACGCCAAAATAATTAGACCATCGGTGACTCACCTGGCGTCCGTAGGCCACCTCCACGCTGTCCAGTGCACTTCTTCCTGGAGCCGTCACTTCACTCACAAAGCTGGGCTGTAATGGACCACAGATGACTTAAAGTAAGCAGCATTTTAAGAGGTAAGCAAAGACAGAAATAGCAGGCAGATCAGTCCTGTGCTACTTTGTGTCTAAAGTGCCAACAAGCATCAGAAAAGAATAACTTTTCATGCTCATTACTTTGTATTTTGAGAATCTATTTGGCTAAGACAGGAGGACGTCCTGTCCCGACTCTGTTCATGATTACTGCCTGTCTGCCCGCCACACGCTGGGACACAATCCCACATAATACAACTAAAGATCAAAGTCTTGTTTTTTTGTTTTACTCTGGCTGATGATAAAAATAGTGTTGCAGAGTCTAAGATGAAAACGCTATCTCGTTTGTTTTAGCCGAGCAGGTAGACAGGTAGGAGTGTGCAGTGTCAAGGAATATGCTTGAGAGACCTGACACTTTCTTTTAAGCAGACATATTCAGTCCAAGAAGTTAAAATGTATTACAAAAATGATGCTATTTGTAAGACCTAATAAAGTGGAAAAGATATGACACTTGACAGTTATTCTCAATGATTTCTACACAGAAATATCTTCTACATACTCTGAAGCATTAGCTACTAAAATGAGGTCTCAATTAATAAATCCACACTTAGACGTTAACTGAGACACGCTGAAGAAAAACAACAACTTGGAACTTATTGCTAATAACTGTGAATAACAGATTCATGTATGCATTAAAAAAATGACAGTGCACAAATGTGGACTGACTCACAGCTGCGAGATTCATTTACAATGTGCACGTGCCACAATAATACCCTCGCACGGCTCTCCGTCCCGTACCTCCACGTCTTGACTGAAGTCCAGAGCGTCTTCTCCTGCCCCGAGTAGTGTGTGAAGCACCCTCTGCTTCACCTGCTCCCACTGAACCAGCATCGACTCCCGATGGTACTCTTCAGCCAGCAGGAACGTCTGAACAAATGACGATGGGAAACAAGTCTCCAGTCGTATTCACAGCGTGCAGATTTAGACATTTTAACCCTTTGTGTCGTTTTTGGTGCTGCCGGTTTGAGATTTGAGAGCTGTGCTCTCGTGCTTTTGTGAGAAAAACACAGTTTACTGGGATCAAGTTGTATTATAGATGCTAAACAGGAGCTTATCCTTAATGTGGTCATCTCAGACACATATTTGGCTGCGAGTGCGAAAAGCCCCAAACACCAGGTATTCGAACGTTCCTGTTTGCGAGTGGGAGCAAGTCACAAGGAAGTTGGCTTAAAGACAAGATGACCTTAAAGTTAAAGGAGCTAAAATAGCGTATTTCACAGGGAGGATGAGCTGAGGGGCTGCACTGAGCCCCAGTAAAAGATAAAAAGGATTATTTTGAACTCTCGATCATACAAAAAATAAGAAGAGCTAGAAACGAGCAAAAATAATGCAAGTATGTTAATTCACATTCCCAAGGTAAACGTAAGATGAACACAGGAACATCTCCAGATGTAAACGAAGCATGCACACACCTCTGGCACACACTAAACTGGATATAACAGCAGACCCCTGTCGAGACTACTCCACCAGGACTCAGTGCTGTCTATTTTAACCCTCCACAGAGACTTCAAAGTGAGATAATGGGAACTTGAGATAATTGAGTCGCCAGCTTAGGGAGATGCAAATCTAGACTAAAGCCACCATTTACTGGGTTAACCTGGTCACTAACTGGATGTCAAAGCTTTAAACGATTTCAAAACTGCATTAAGTCAAAAAATATGAAAAACCTGTAAATAACTTATTTACATGTATGGTTTAAATTGGAACTGTAAATGATCAGTAATTTTAACAATTAAAAAAAAAAAAAAGCACTAAAAGCAGCTTTGGAGGGTCAGTGGGACCGTTTCAAAGTCGCCAAGCTGCCTGATTTCTCACAAAAATGACTTCATATTATAAATATACTGAATACTGTTATCAGGATGTTTTTCTCCCCCCAAATTCCTTTTTTGCATCAGTTTTAGAAATACATACCTTTGTACGCTTCCACTACCGCAGATATATTCACAGCACTCTGTAGATGTGTTTACCACACATCGACACATCTGTATACATGTAGCACATCTGTATACTTGTTCACAGTACATCTGCATATCTGCCCGTCTGTATAGCAACATAGAACATCTGTATGCTATGCAGATCATCTGTACACATGTATACATCAGCACATCTGTCCGTAGCACATCTGCATACTTAACTTATTTGTACATAATCTGTTCATAAACTACATAACTACTACCCTTATCTGTATATAATCTGCTCTTACTGCACTTCTGATTAGATGCAAACTGTATTTCTACATGTGTAGTGACAATCCTAATCCTAACGGTAAAAACCCAGTGGTTACTGTGAGGCTGGACAACACGGATTAAATACGCCTGCCTTGTCTGCTTTTCATTTTGATGTAAAAACTAAAGCTGTAAGATAAAAATCTGCAAGAACATCTAACACCCGCTTTCTTTTTAATCTTCAGTGCATTTGTTTTTTTCTTTTTTTTTCCCCACCCTTCCACATAAGTCCCTTTTCCTCTCTCAGGGAGCGGAGAGAGATAATGGGAACGGCAGCTAATTAAACGCGGGGCCTATTAGCTCTGCACATCAGGGAAGCCATTTCAGAACCATTCCCCAAAGGTTCACACCAGAAGGACTTTTAGATCACGGCGAGCAGGAATGACTAAAAATGTAGTTTTTAAGTGTTCGGTATTGTGATGTGCTGTGCTAATGCTGCTAGACGGTGCAGTGTTGAAACCTAATGGTTTTGTAAATCTCACTATATGGCAAACAAACAAACAAACAGTGTCTGTGACTGTTCTGACTAATTATGTCGTCTTCTTATTTTCTTATCATCTAAAGAATCAAAAGTATAATCATCCTCAGATGTGCGCTCTGCAGGCCCGCGTTACTCTAAGAGTGCCTGTGAACTAGTTTCCAACACTGCAGGACTAAGACCGTGACGCTACGAGACTCTGGACAGATACCGACCCTGCGGCGAGACTCCTCGATGGCGGACAGGAGGGCGTTGTCCCTCTCGTTCTTCAGGAAGCCCTGTGGACAAGGCAGAGACGACAGACACACAGAGAGATGCGGGGAGAAGAGGAGTCACGGTGATGAACACCGAGGGAGAGACAGAAAGCAGGATATTAGCTCGACTGGTGTGGAGAACATGAAACAGAGACAACCTGTATGCAGAGAATCCTTGAGGGACAGTTTAGCAGGTGCATCATCATTTACTATTCATCCCGTTTCTTTTTTGGGATTAGGATGAGCGCCATTTTATAGAGACACAGAGGGAGGCCATAGACGTGCCCGTGCATTTCACACATTTTGGCTTTGAGACGGCAGTCGCTATGGCCTCCATTTTGGTGCAAACTCAAGATGGCTGCCGCTGCACACACATCTCCTGGTTGCGGCCCTTTCAGCGAGGATGGTGACAAGCTTCAAATTATCACGAGGGCCAGCTGTTACTTATTTACAGTTGCATTGCCGTTTCTGCTTCATCTCGGCCCATAGTTTATTTTACTTCCTATAACCCGGTTATAGTTATCGTTTTCATCGTATATTAATTTAACCATTTCTGATAATGAATTCAAAAACCACGAAATTACCCAAACAAATACAAGTTGCCAGATTGATATGCAGAGGGTGACCTAAAAAAGCCAACTCTAACAAAGAGATTTCACCACGAGAAACTAAGAAATACCGATTATTAAAACCGCAGCTGTCCCGTTTCTGCCACCGACTAATAGGAAACACACTAAAAGAAAGGTCGGTTCATTTATTCAACAAAGAGGAAAAACGGCAGCAAAATGATCTGTTTCGATCTGTCATTGCAAGAAAACTCGACTGTGCAACATCTGCCTCGTTCCTGTTGGGCTTGGCTTACATTAATAGTCACCTTTGTCAGTGCAAAGTTGCACTTCTGTCATGTGCAGTTAGGTACTGCCGCTCCTTATTGTACAAGTTCACCTCGAGTTACTCTGCTTTGTTTTTTTTAGATTTATATAACCACAAGTCGTGCAGCCCTGCCACAATAGCTTCTTAGGTCGGAGGAAGCTTGTTCCCTTTGTTAGATAACAGCATAATAATTTACCGATGACATTTTGTCTGACTTTAAATCTGAAGCAAGCAGCATAATTCAGCTTCAAAAAAACAAAAGGAAACAAAAGCAAGCACTTGATTAGAGACAGCAGGTTTGCAAAGCCAAAAACAGTTTATTCAGCTCATAAGGGCTAGAAGCGCCCTTGAATGTGTGTCTACGTCCAAATGCTCAGTTCAGTCCAATTTCTCCCTCTTCCTTCCTTGACAAGCTTGCAGACATCACCTCTAAATTCCTTTTTTCCTTCATGTTTGCTCTCATCTCTGTGAGCTGACAAATGATGGGCAATTTGTAACTGTAAAATCAAGTAACTCACTATTTAAGGTAACCATACAAGGCAAGGTTAAAAAATCCTAACTGGAACAGTCAAAGAAAGACATAAAAAAAATAAAATAAAAATAGGATTTATAGCATTTAACGTGCTGATTTTTTCTGATCACTTTATGGGTAAGCCTTTTTACCAGGGAGAATAAAAAAAAAAAAAAAAAAAAAAAAAAACACACACAAAAAACACTGAAGCACTAACACACACAACCCTCCTGGCATGATTTAATTTTTTTAATTTTTTTTTTTTTATCTTGTCCACCATTGCTACTGTTGTGCGTGTATATGTCACTGCACCTGCCTTGGCAAAGACCTACAGAGCTGAAATATGACAGCAGTCAGGAAAAAGAGAGGAAGACAGCCCAGATTCCAGTAAAAAATAATCACCCCTCACCTTTATTTTGGCTAATACTGTAATCTTGCTTAATTGACAGGATTGTTTATTTGTTTAACCAACTGACTAACTCTTGAACTGAACTTACTTCTATGCATGTGGCTAGAGACTGGCCACAATGTCAAACAATGTTAGTTCCACTTCAAAGAAAGTTTCACTAACGCTGGCTAACTGCAACTAACAGACTAACTGCGTCAAAACAGCAACGCTTACTAACAGAAAAGTTCAGGATTTACTCAACAACTCACATCGGTATCACTTATCTGCCCGAAGCGAGCTTCACTGACTCATATCAGACTCCTTTCACAACAAGTTTTACAGCCTCCTCCAGAGTAAATAGACTTAGACACATGCTGACAGCCAAGGTCAACCACAGACTCACAGCCTACACTCACTATACATGAATTATTATGGCGAAAAAACAAAGTTTTATTTCGAGATTATTTCGGTTTCACAATCATCAGAAGCCAAAAATCATGTGATTAAAATCTGATTAATAGTCCAAGTGGAAATGCAGCCAGATAACACTCTGAAGAAACCTTTAACTTCTTTGAAAAATAAAAAAATTCCTACAGGACAAATGATCTGTAGTCACTGTCAGCTGTAGCTCTAGTCTCAACAAAGCAGAGATACTTCCTTCAGCCTCTTTCAAAGAGGCTTTCCCAGAT
This sequence comes from Tylochromis polylepis, assembly GCA_015107715.1. NCBI lineage: Eukaryota > Metazoa > Chordata > Actinopteri > Cichliformes > Cichlidae > Tylochromis > Tylochromis polylepis. Next base: position 9,795 of record VVHJ01031916.1, read on the forward strand.
ATTTTCAGATGATTGTAAAACTCTGGAAAAGTTAGTGATCAAAATCATATCTGTAATATTTGACAGACTGTATTTACAGATGTTCAGTGCCACATTCTTACACCAAATCCTCTTTTCAGCCAGATGAAGAGTATTAAAAAAAACAAAACAAATATCAACCCAAAGATCTTAATATGTGAACCCAGCACACTGGATTTAAACGGCAGATGAACATTTTCGGAACATTTTGAGCCTACCTGTAGGGAATACAGTGCCCTCTGGCGCAAGTAGTCCGTGTTGAGCAGCTGCAGCTCGTGGAAGAGCTCAATGAGAAAGTGTGGCCGGGACTCGTTCTGGGATATCAAAGTAGCTACCTCAGAGTAAATGGTCTCCCTCAGCGTTTCAAAGAGTGAGAAGTCACTGCTTGCATCTGCAATTTAAAGATGAAGTGACACCATTACAGACAGATATTTGCAAACTGCCACAAACAACAGATAATAGCATACAAAAAACTACTGACTATTTTCACAGCTAAAGAGTTATCCTGCACACAGCTTTAGTTAAGCCAAAAAGGAAACAAAAAACAAACAAAAAAACCATGCATGGGATAGTTAAGTAATGCTAAGATCTGCATGGTGACTTTACCTGGTGCTTCAGTGCATGCAATTCTGTTAGAGAGGAAGGGTGTTCTCCAAGCATAGGCTGTGAGTAAGATAAATTAAAATTGACAAAAAAGGAAATTAACCCAAAATTAAAATGAAATCTGTGGTCATGACGAATGTGCCAAGTCAATTATATGTATAGATATATATGTATTTTTAAAAAACACAGGGTGTTATTATGAAAGAAAAGGAAGAAACATTCTGCAATAAAATAATGTGGATCATAAATAAAAGAAAACACACACACACAGAAATAACAGAGGAAAAGGAGGGTGCACTGATTTTACTACGGGCAGCTTCAGCCATACCAGAGGAGAGGTCGTTCCGTTTGTTCCCAAGCTTAGCCTTGCTGTCCAGCTTTTCTTGAGTAAGTTTGTCTAAAAGATTCTGCTCCTTCTGATGGCACGTGTCTGCCCTCTCCTGGACAGAGTCTGCAGTGCTGCCAACACTCTCACTCTCATGATCTGAGGGAGCCACAAATGAACAGATACATTCTGATAATGATTCTCTTATCAATTATTTGACACTTAGGTAAGTAAGGAAATGGAGAAAAATGGCTCTAAAGATAAACTCACAAACAAGATAAACAAACTTCAGACAGAACACAATGGAACTGAATTCAACAGCTTTTAAAGGAGCTTCCTGCATAAAATATTAAATTGGCCTCTCATCAGGGTGCGGCATTCCACTTTTAATACCTTCACTGTTCTTGCCGTGCCCTTTGCTCCTCCTGCGGCGGCTCTTGGGAGTCTTGCTTCGGGAGGCCAGGTTGGCTTGTGCGGAGGCCTTGCGCCCGGTTTTAAAAGTCTTTGTTATGGTGGCAGGATCGACCGGCTCGGGCATGCTGCTTAAGCTTTCCTGCGACCCCTTGTCAAAGTCATGATGTCTTGATTGGCGGTTGGCAAAAATGGGAGAGGAGGAAGGAGACTCTCGGGCCTCGGTGTTAGACAGGTGATGCCGAGTGATATTGTTTGTGTAGGAGGTGTTAAGCCAACCTGCCGCCCTAAGGTAGAGAAAAAAAGAAGGTACTGATAACAATGTTCCACAAAGAAATACAAATGAGTTTTCAGGCAACACTGACGGACATACCCTCTCTCTGTAGAAGTGTTAAGAGGAGAACGCTGCAGCGGTGGAGGGAAACTCATGTATTCTGTTTTAATTGAAGTGTTGGGATCTGACTGCTGCTTCTGATGTTCAGGAGTAGCCTGACCCACTGCACCTTGAGAAAAGTCACCCATGGTACCAGGGAACAGTGGATATAAATTAAAGCCTTCAGACAGAAACAGAAAAAAAAACTTAATTAGATTAAGTTGGCAATTAAGCAATTAAGTCATGACAGTCAGGTTTTTGACGTTCCACACCTACTGAAGGTCACCTTTGAATGTATTAACTATTCCTAAATCAAATGCAGTGATTGACAATGTGTACCCAATCAATAATAGCATTTTTCCAATAGCGTTTTATTCCAAATTTACTATAAGACTTTTATCAATAAAAGCAGTCACTGGAGGCTATACTTTAAATTTTAGAGTGGAAAATTGGATTTCTGGCACAGTGTATAATTTAGCTTTTATAGTACATCATAATCAATAATTCTGGTAAAAAGTGAAAATCCTTGTGCCAACTTCCTCTCTTCTGAGCCTCAACAATGTTTGCCCCGTCTGTCGTTTCTATTACACAAAATTCAAAAAAATTATTTATTCGAGAATTAAACCCAAAAGCTGATAAATTTGCATATCATACTGGGTGGAAATGGGGATGTCATGTTGTTGGCTGAAGGATGCAGGGCAGAGGAGAAGGGGAGGAAGAAACCAGGAGAGGCTGGAGGGCCGGAGCTGGATTCCTGGGATGATCCCTGCTTCTGTGTCTGCCAACCTGCTGATGAAGAGGAAGGCGGAGGCTGCTGCTGCTGGCGAAGGAGGTCATTGAGGACCTGCTTTAGTCTGAAAGAAAAGTGACATCATGTAGTTAATGTACTTCATAGGCATAAAGTGAAGAATACTTTTTTAAGTTGTTGTTTTCACCTCTGGATATTGTTCTGTTGCCAGGCCAGCTGGGTGTAGCACTGGTGTAACTGGTGCATGATGATGTGAACCTGTGGCGACGACAGGTTGTTGGGCAACATGCTGTACTGACCCGTCAGAAGAGTTTGTAACATGTACGATAGTGTCTGTGGAAACAGGCGAGACACAAAAAGAATGCTTTTCACTTGCTGACAACAGTTTTAATCCAAACACTGGACACAAACTGCAACCAAAGAGCGTTTCAGCATCTGTGCATGTCTGTGCTGAGTGCACTAACCTGCTGGTCCTGCAGGAGTGTCTGACACATGCTGGTGCTGTAGTCCAGCTGTCTCTGTAGCTGGTTGACCTGTTCCTGCCAGTGATACGAGCCCTCAGTGAAGGAGAGCTCCGAGGCCCAGCGCAGGTTCTCTTGTCGCCGTGTGCCCCCCTGCTGGCTTCCAGACTGGTTCAAACTTCTTGACTGCTGCTTGGCCTTAGTCTTGTTATGAAGAAGCCCACCACCGTCACCGGAAAAGGCTGCCGGGGGCTTCAGATTGCTGCTGACACAAAGAAAGAAAAAAAAGCATATAAATTTGTAAATTATTGATCTTGCCACTAGACAGTGACATAAATCCTTTTTCTGCCACTTGGTCTGACCTTCCTTGATTCTTCCTGTTACTGTAGGAGCACAGGTTCCTGCTTGGCGAGTAGAGATGAATATCATCATCAGAGGTGCTATCTGTACATTCTTCCTGCTCCTCTTCTTCCTCCGCGCCAATCTCTGAGCGATATTCCTCCTCATCGTCGTCGTCGTCGTCATCCAGATGGCATGGAGAGGAACCCCAGGTGGCCATTGTTCTAATAACAAAATCATGAAAATTGGTTCAAAATGTCTGTGAAACAGTGGCAAATGACTACCTGGCAGTGGAAGTGCTCTGCATCCAAAAAAGAGAACACACGTTATACACTGTAGCTGCTATTCATCTTCAAAAAACTATTATCTCATGAGACAGACCCCCAGAACAGAACTACCTTTCATCCCTGCTGACAGGCTGTGAGGGTGTAGCGATGCCCTCTTGGTCTTCAATCTGGCAGGCAGAGTCTCCAAGACCACTACGCCTCTGGTGTTCAGCCATCAGTGACTCTAAGTGCTTTCTTCGCTGTCGCAGTTCTTCCCGCAAAATTTGATGGCGACGCATTTCTGACCAAAGCTGCCATTTCAAAGCAAGAACAGAGACGATCAGCGGATGCGGATTATTCTCAAAGTGTAAAGTGGGTTCGATATATCACAAGAGTTAGTTTAAATAGTTAGCTAGCAGGTGTTTTCACGTGTACGGTACAGTCTGTCACCTCATTGTCAGTGACTGAAGAAGTAGCTGCTTCTGGGGCAGTGGGTTTGAGTACGGCTGAGTTTGTTTTGGCTCCAGACGATGGAGGAGCTGGACCAGGTGCAGGAGTGGAAACTGCAAGTGGAACCTTCCTCAGCAAACCCTGCTGACTCACCGTGCTGGACACAGATGACTGGAAGGAACACCAGCAGAAATACTGTTTACATCTGAAACCAGCTTGTAACACCTGACTTATCAGCGCAATGGCAACATGACACGGCCGGCTGTGTTGGAATAAATCTGTGGTTTTTAACAGTTACACTGGATTAAAATACAATTTGGCATATAATAAAGCAAAACAAAGACTTCAGATGTATGAGTATAAACAAGAGTTTCATGTTTTGATGTTACAAACTTTATCTACAAATGATATGTTACGTACATTTTATTTACAGTGAGTTATTTTTAGAAATTTTACATCTGTTTGTGCCATTAGTTGGCTTAGCCATAACTGAGCTGCCTCCAGTCACTTATGTGCAAACAACAACACAGGTGGACATGAACCGAATCCACAAAATTCACATTTCAAGTATTAAAAATCAGAAATGAAAAGCATTACTTATTACATTTTTTAAAGTATTAATATGCCAGTTTTTATACACTGAGACTGTTCCCTTTGTCACCAGCCCTACATATAGCTGCATGTATGTGTGTTAATATGAGCCAAGTACCTGAAGGTCGGGGCAAGCCCACTGCAAGTCCTGAATCTTGCCTTGGATTTCAATGAGCTTCTGACGTTCTTCATGAAGCATCTTCAGCTCCTGCTTCTGCTGACGTAGCTTCTCCTCATACAGTTTTTCTCTGGCAGAAGAATAGGATGGGACTGATGAGATGCAAATTCAAAGTAAAAAAATAAATAAAATCTTTTGACAGTACTGTACCTGGCTTTGCTGGAGAGGGTAATATCTCTGGGACTCTGTTTAGATCCTGCTCCTAATGTTCCCGGCACAGAAGCCCTGGTGTTATTTGGCTGCTGGCGTAAAGCTTCATCCTCATTAGCTGTTGTTCCATCTGTGTCATCACTCTGGATACACACAGAATGAGTCTTCTTCACTAAAATAATCAGTCATTCATGATCTAAAGAAATGGTTCAACTGGCTGCTTTAAGTGTCTTTAAGAGCCATTTCCTATTTTTCTTGCAGTTGCAGGTTTGTCTGTTTGGGGGTTTTTTGTTTTGTTTTGTTTTTTCTTCCATTTTTGTTTTCTCATATTCCCACAAACCAATGTCTAATGTTTATTTAAAACATAAGAAGCAGTAATGGTGGTTGAATTTGTCTCCAACAATCCAAAACATGTCTACATATGTCTAAGTACTCTTACTGAATTCCACTTAAGAGTTTTGGCACAGTATCAGTGGTTTGTCAGCTACAGCTGGTAGGGTTAGCATTTAAAGCTTGGGACACTGTAATCTCTTAAGTCACTATGCATTTTAATAGTGAACCTAAACATAAGTGCCCCCCAATGAAGTACCAATAAAGTGTATCTAAACAAGATGGATTCCTCAGTAGTGGGATAAAATGATTAATTTCATACGGGTTTACAGAATCAGAGCCTCACGATGGAGTACTGCAGTCGTTGCCGGTTTTTTTAATGTTTTTTTTTTTAAATGACAATTTAATCTGGAGTGTTTTTGCTGTTTACAAGTAGTTTGGATAAAAAAATAAAATAAAAATCCTTTTATTTTGTTAAGCTACACCTAACTCATGACCACAGAACTTTGAGCACTGCTCTCTCATCTTTTTCATCTTTCTCACCTGAACCATGGCCACCAGCTCTTGCAGCTGCCACAGTTTTTGCTTCGCAGTCTGTCGATGGACCTTCTGACCAAAACCAGCCTCATTCCCAAGGCTGCTCCTCCGACTAGACCCCGATGCCTCGCTGTCTGGAGCCACAGCCTGCGCCCCTCCCTCATTATCAAGACCATCTTCATCTTCATCCTTCAACAGATTATAGGGGATGTCCCTATTGTACTGGCAGTCTAAATCAAAGCAAAGTTACAGGAGTATAACCTTCAGAGCACAGAAAAAAACAACAACAACAACAACAACAAACAAATCCCCCCAAAACCCAAAACATTGGTCCGACTTTGACTTGAAATGACTGTTCAAGTCAAAGAAATAAAAAATGAAGGTTAACATCATTTTTTACAATGGTCATAACACAGCATAAGACAACACATCTCATCATGTCATGAGTTTCTCAGACACAGATTTTATTTGGGCATTTCACGGGCTATTTTAACAGTCTCTCAAGAATGTTTGGTGCCTAATTTTTTCTGTAGCTGTTTAGCAGCAGTCAGCCTTCTTGCTTTTATTTTGAAAGTCCCTGAAAGGTAGATAGCACCCCCCAGTCCTTCCCATCTCATATTTTCCCTACTGGCTAGCTCAATGTGTTATATTACTCAGGTGCCGTACTCCAACTACACCATCTTGGACTGAAACTGGCAAAGAAGAATAACACCATCAAGTTTGTGTCAGTCTGTGCAGTGTGTACCTATGGCTGAGGGGATGTTGAGGCTTCGAAGGTTTGCTGCTGACCGGTTGTTGATCTCACATTCAGTGTTGAGTCTGCCGTCCCGGTTGTTTGTGGCGCCACTTCTGGGGCTGCGCCCGTTGGTCAGGCTGTTCAGGTCTGCCCAGTTCCCACCGCGCTGTGGGTTCCTGAACAGATAAGGTGCAGTAACCGTTATGGTGTAGAATTACTTACACACAATCACCTAATTACTAATGCTACCATTGGTGTCAATAATAACCATTTTAACAAAAGATTCTTAAGCTTTGTTAATAAATTCAGTAATTCAAAAACCATTTTATTCATTAAATTACCCACCTGATGTTAGTTACAGGCTGGCGGTTCTCCTGCTCCGAGTCAAACATGACCTCAAACATCGAGCCATCCTCTGTCTCATCTTCCTCATCCTCCTCCTCCTCGTCATCGTCGTCTTTCACATTTTCATTTACTGCATCTACCATCATATCAGAAGTCTGCTCGTAGTACTGGACCAATTCCCGCAGCTCATTCAAGCGCTTGTGGACCTCCTTCAGCTTCCTGCAGGAAGTGAATGAAATGTGAGTATATACTAGGTTTAATAATTCAAAATTAAGTGACAGGCCAGAAAAATATTGTCATGTTTCCCTTTTCCAAAGGCTAAAGTACAAGTAAAGAAAAGAAAGACTGACAGAAAAGAAGAGGTTTAGTGTCTTGTTCAAGAACACTTTAGAAAAGACTGAAACTTGTCAACAGGAGGCTGTGTAGAAGGTTTTGTGACGTCAATGTTATACTATATCCCCACTCCCTGTACAGCAACCTGCTGTTGATATTTGACCTGCCTATTCAAGCGCTTCGAGCTGAGTTTTTGTTTGCGTACGTACCTGAGCTTATCTGCCGAGTTGGAGCTGTCCTGCTGTTGTGTGATTGAAGGATGAAAGGAAGTTGATGCTGAGGCCCCAGAGGTCAGAGTCGACGGAAAATCCGAAGATCCCCCCATACTCAGACTGTACTGTGCTGACAAGCCACGACCTGATTGAATCCACACGCAATTCATCAACAACTTTAGAAGAATAAAAGCCATGTAATGGTTGAAAAGAATGCCTTAAAAATACTCATACGTGAGTTATTATTGAGTGTCTGGTCTCTGAGTGAATGCAGCTCCTGGAGGATCTTGTCCATGGTCTGCTTTTTGTCCTGGAGTTCCTGGAGTTTGGTGAGTTTGGCACTGGCAGCTGTTGCTCCAGTGTCTAGACCAGTGTGTGGGCCAGACGCAGAGTGGAGGAGCGGCCTGTGTTGAGGCGGGCCAACAGGCTGTGGACTCCTAGACCAGCACACCTCTCTGGAGAGGGAAAGACTCTCTGCCTGACGCCGGTTATCTGGCACCGCTTTAGTCTACAGGAAGGATTTTTCAAGATTTGACATGGGTTGTCAAATGAGTGGCAGACTAACGCCATTCACACCAGCATTACAGATTTTCTCTCAGACCGTACTAAACAAATAGTTTGACATAATTGGCACTGATGGAACTGATATGAATCTAATGGAAATCTAAAGTCAGTAGACTGATGACTCAAACAGAGACGATAAAATGATATGATTTATGGACGTGCGAGAGTAGATTTGCAGTTTCTACTGTACCTGAGAGTCATGAAGCTGGTTGTGGAACCGCTGGATCAAATCGTTTAACTCATCGTTGAGTTCTGAGGTGATGCTCAGGCCAGAAACACTGCCTGTGGTTTCTGTGACAACTATTAACAACAAAGAAATTAAGAAAAGGAACAGATTTATTTGTGTCAGTCACTGAATATAATTTGTGGTGGTGCAAACTCTTAACACCTTTACCAGAGAATACTAATTAATGTCTGTAAATACATTAGCTCTGCTAAATAAATATTTCCTGAGAATATTCCATCTAAGATGTCAGGAATGCATAACCGACCGTCTGTGAGACAAATCGTTTCTAATTTTTCATCTGAAACCATTTTACACAATGATGTGATGTAAATGATCATTCTCAACTCTACACACTAATAGTCTGTACACAGTGATTATGCCTGTCACTTTTTAGTGTACATCTCACCAGTGTCTTCAATCACAGCGAGTGCCTGCTCTGCACTGTACTGCATGGCCATTAGAGCTTCCTGCCGACCCTGCAGGGCCCTGAGCTGTTCCTGCTGCTCCAGCATCTTCTTCAGCAACTCGTGCTGCTTACGTAGATTCTCCAGTTCTTCTTTCTGGTCAGCACGCATGGCTTCTGGCCTTCCTCCCTACAAAATTCACACCCACAGACAGTTAGCGATATTGCCTATACCAAAAGCCATGTTAACAATACTGTACTGCTACTGAGCAAGAAGGTTAGAAGAGATAGTAAGGCAAGTAAGACAAGATAAAAGCCAGAGGAGGGACAAAATGTTTCGTTTCCATTTTCTCATCGAGGAACTCAAAGACAAGACAGAGTGTGTTGTCTACGAAAGGACAAAGCAACGGCGGACATTAACAAAAGCAACGTATTTTATGCCAAGAGCCCACAACAGCTGTACATACTGTTGCATTTGAAGCATCTGAAGATCGAACTTCTGTGTTAAGAGAAGTGCTCTCTGCCACTGAACCTGAGCCAACTGCAGAGTCCAGCGTCCCTGCATCATCTTCCTCATTCTCCTGCGCCTATAAAAACAGCAGAGAGAACAGCCAGTGACTGAAAAAATAACAGGAAAGTATAAAAATAAAAATCTGACATGTCTATAAACTCCCTCTCTACTGCAATAGATGATGATGATGATGATAATTAACTGGTAGACTACAAGACTTCAGACTAAAATGCATCTTTCTCTAAGAAATTAACATTACTAGAAAGTATAAAACTTCACAAAAAAAATTCACAATAATAAAAAATGTAAAAAAACAAAACAAAAAAACAGAACAATGAGAAGTGGCAATTACAGTTTTTATAACATATTATAGCTTAAAACATGATCAAATTATTTATTAAAACATCCAGTGTGTGTGTGGAATAGCTCAAAGACAACAACAAACTATTTTAGTTATGAAGAGTCCAATTTTCTTTTTTTTAAATTGATTTCCACACGATGTGAAAAGCATGAAGCAGATTCTAAAAGACGTACGGGTGGAGCTGGAGAAACAAATATCAGATTTACCAGCATTTTCTGCAGGAACCGTAAATAGGACTTCTCCTGCTCCTTGAGATGGTCGATGAGATGAGAAAGACGCTCCACGTTGGCCGGCACGTCATTCTTTTCCACCAGGTCATCCCGCATGGAGCTGGCCTTACTGATGTACTCGCGGATCTGTACCAATTTGCTCACCACCTGAGACCAGAGAAAGAGAGGAGGGTGGTGTAAGGGTGTAGGTTTCGGATTGGAATAAAGAGTAGACTGAGAAAGACTGTAGGATAGGTGAGCAAGCATCTGTAACGAAGGCTCAGACTGGGCTAAACAAGGGCAAGAAAGGGGGTTGGGCGGAAACTCGCTGGGCACCGAGGGTGGCATATTTATAAAGTGCCCTAAATACAGCCTCGTTTCAGCTGCACTGGCTCTCCCTCACTTTCATCCTAGTTCTAGTTTCTCAGAGTAGAGTGCAGTAACACACAGACGATGACACATATACATATGGGTAGGTTATTTCACTTGCATAAAATATAAATATCAAGAAAGGATCAAAATTTTTCATTGCATCTCAGTCAAATTAACTATAAACAGTTTTATACAAGTTTTTCCAATCACTTATGAACTATTTAAACTATGCTGGTGGCGTCCAGTTCAAACATGGTGTTAAATTTAAAATAACAAGCAAGTTATCAGTTTTAATACTTTATGTGTCGTCTTTGTCCTGTTTTTGATCAATACAGGGTTTCAATGACGTGCACACACGTTTAACACACTGTTAAATATTCAAGTTCCCGAATAGAGCTCCTCTAATTCCTTTGGCAATTCTTATTTTCCTCATGGCACCAAAGGCTGGTCAAAGTTTTCAATCATTAAAAATCCCATCTACTTAATTGATTGTAGCCAAGACTTCCCTGTTCCACTCAATCCTCAAAACTCCAAGACATCACGCAGACATCAAACAACAGACCACATTAGTAACAACAAAACATTACCTGGCTGCTGTCTATTCTCGGTTCTCCTCTGTCATATTCCCTGTGCGAAGAGGGCAATCTGTCTGTGCTGCCATGACTGAGCCTCGGAGGTTCCTTGGTAGGAACCACAGGAGTTAATGTGTCTCTGAGTCCTTGGCTCTGCTTCTTAGTTTCCTTGGTGATAGCTGGAGTAGCCGGGGCAGATGAGGAGGGAGGGAGCAGCTCCTTGCTTTTGTTAGTGTTTACATGCAGAGGTAGGAAGTTGTAGGGCTTCTTGTTCTCGCCAGCTAACTGGCGCTGGTTGTTGGCAGCTGTGACGCGCCCCTGGGAGTCACTGCCGATGCTCCTCTGAGTAAGAGAAGTCGTCACAAATCAGACAAATCACCGCTCAAAGTTCTGGGTATTTATTTATTTATTTTATTTAGCAAACTGCAAGTGAAGTAACTGTTCAAAATTGTGTTGGACCATTTCTTTAAGGCAGACGTCTGACAAAGATTACTTATATACAGTATATGGATTAATGAATATTGTAAAGTTATGTAATTTTATTTATATATTAATCTAACTGCCTTTGTATTGCTAGTTTTCTCCACTGATAAAGAGCCAATCAAATATTTACATATTAACAATCTACTGTTTTGCTTTCTCCATTTACAATCCCCAAATTCATCTTCCATGTTTGTGCGCTGTTTTGCCACTCTGCCACCCACACTGGTGCAACAGAACAAGGTCAGTCAAACAACCCTGTATCAAACTATGAAAAATATTCTGCTATCACTTCCCACAGTGACTGCTAAAGCGCCACAGCAGATTTAATCACTAACTTTTTATTTTGACGGTATGATAAGTGTAGCCTGACAGATTTCTGAGCTCATTACTCATATAAATCGGTTAATAAATCAGATTTTTTAATAAATCCATCTACTGAATATTTTTGTCCCCGACCGGCAACAAAAACAGTCAAATTCAATTTTTTTTTAAGGGAAACAAAGAAATGCAAAGGGTGGGACATTTGAAGCTGAAAAATAAACTCTGTCCTTGACTCTGGTAGCCAAGCTTTAACATTTTTTGTGTCATTTCCCAGCTGAAATTTAGACCGATGATATGTCTGCAACCTGCTCTCGTGAGCCAGTATGACTCGTCTGTGTTACTCCATTCCTGTGGCATGCATGTGCATCCCTGTAATTGCAGTAGTAATAGACTTGTTCATCAGAAACATTTTTCCTAAAAGACACCAGTCATATTCTGCATCCAGTCACAGAACGCACGATCAGATTTTAAATGGTGTATTGTGTTACTGCACAACAGCTCTTTGAAGAGAAATCAAAAGCAGCAAATAAAGCCAGTCAACATTTTTATATAACACCACCACCTGAGACAGGACATAGGTGTCATATCACTAAACGTAAGTCGTGCAAGCCACTTTTTGACAAGTAATCAATCACAGTAATACACATTAACAAAAAAAAGCATTTTACCTCATCCAGGTCTGTAAAATTGATCCTCTGCCGGAGTTTGTCTAGTTCAGCCTGGTCCGGTACAGACATTTGGGTGGTGTACTTCATATGGGGAAAGGAATGAGGAGTGCGTGCTCTCCTGCGACCTGCCCCCGGAGTGGACTCTGGCGAAATATCATTAGTGAGGCGGCTTTCCACCACCGCAGCTGAGAGCTTTTTCTTGTTTTTCTCTGATGATCGGTTGGCTTTCTTTTGCTGTACACCCCAATCCTGAAGAAAGCACACACACACGCACACACACACACAAACATCCTTTTTCACACTGGTGATCATGCCCTGCTGCTGGTTACCCAAAGTCCCATTGCTTACGTGGGTCCAGGTCATAAAGGGGTCGCGACACCTTGACATTGTGGAGGGTGACAGAGAAAGGAGCCAGAGGAGGGAGGGCTCAGGGAGCGCTACCTCTGAGACCTTTCAAGTATCACCTGAAGAAGAAGGAGGAGGGGAAAAAAAGAAGTGCTTTAGTAATTTGTCCCCCGTCACACACTGTTTGCACGGAGTCATTAAAGACCATTTAGGTTTTGCCTTGAAGAGAAGCGGCCCAAGAATTTGGGTGCAGGCCGTGGGAGGTAAGGGTTAAAAATGAAAGCATCGCTCTTCAACAAATTATCTCCGCGCACCACATTACACGTCGAACATATTATCTTTTCCATTAGCTTTGGTCGCCTGTTTGACATTAATGATGATTTGCTCCAAAGCGATCCAGCGGGGAGTCTAAAGTTGTCCAAAAACATAAACACAAGTTTGGGCTTTTTTGTTGCTAGTTGCTAACATATGCTACAACCTTTTGTGACTACATGCATTTTGAAGACCTCACTAAACTATTCATGCCTGGATTAATTCTTTGGCTATTGCCTAGTAAAGAGAAACTGCCAAAATGTGTCACAGTCCTACAGTTGAGTAACAATCAGCCGACAGAATTCATGTGTTCTAAGCTTTTGGCCCACATTTGACAGATAAATGTCAACTCCCTTGGACAAGCAAAGGTAATCAAAAAGTCGTGTTTCTGTTCGCAGACTTTTGTTGAACAATATGAGTGCCTTAATGACATAATAAGCCTTCAGAGCTGGGTGGACTAGTGGTGAAAGTTTGGGAAGTTAAATGATGTAAGTGTTTCTTGTCAGCTCTTTAATTTTTTTTTTTCTTCTCTGAATCGAACAGCCTCAAAATTGTTTTCTTGGATGGCCACAATTACCGAATTAAGGGGCTGGTTGTTTGTAATGTGGCATAAAATTGCTTAGAGACTCGCAAACTAGCCAGGTTTGACTCATTCACACAAAATGTGTGCTTATTTGACAGCTACTAAAAACACTTGGGCCCCCTGCCGTGTTTAAACGAATCCTGAACCCTTGATGGATCGCAATTTATAGATGCCATTAAAGAGACAAAGGCTCTAAGTAAATTAAAAATTTGCTTTAGAACAGCTTTGAAAAGGTGACACTTTCAAATCAAACGGAAGGCCACCAAGAGTGTGACCCAAACTCACCCTTATAATTTGATGAGGATTTTGGTTTTACCTCATTACCTTCAAGCTGGGCGGGTTAGGAGACGTACTCAGTGAGCGCTCAGAGCTGAAACCTGTCAGACTAACATTTATCTGATTACTGTGTTGTGTAAAAAAGGCGGGGGGGAAAAAGGACTTGCTTGGGTGTAGCTGGTCCGTTCTGGTCTCATGCAGCCCTATCAGGTTCAAGGCCTTTTAGAAATAAACGTAATTTTTAAATAATAATAATATTATTATATCTGTTTTTACAGTTAGAATATTATTTTACATACTTAAAGAGGAAACCTGTTTTTAAAGCTGGACTCCATCAAAAAAACAGCATCACGCAGCAACTTTTCACAGCTGACAAGAGGGATGTGACGTGAAATAGATCAATTTCCAGAATCCACCCAGACCACCTACAACGTTCCACTTGTATAACGCAAGTTTCTACAGCTGAGAATATAATGCAGGAAATATATCATGCTTTCCCTCAAAATATTTGGAGAATAGATTATTTGTTTAAAAAAAATAATAATAAAGATAATTAAAAAAACATGTTTTCCAGTTTCTAGCACACGGGATTGTTGATGGTTTCGGCTGTGTAGCTTGGTGGTAAAGTGACATTGTTGTGTCACTGGTGAATCAACTTTAAATTCTATGTCATTGACATTTTAAAGCTGGTCTGTTTTAAAATGTGAGCTTCACTATGCCTTGCACTGAAACACAGCTGCTGTCTACAAGTCCTCTGTTCCCAGTCGTGAAAGAATCTTCAGGAGCCGAAGTGGAGTCTCTTCTTGTGCCGTCTCTGCAGTGGTAAGCTAGCCTGAACCTGCAGTTCCACTCATCCTAATCGTTGAGCCCAATCCATTCCCCTGTCTAGCACCTCTTCAGAGGCCGCTTGCCCCTTTGTTCTGACAATGCACAAACGACCATTCAAATGGGGCGACTCTGTAATCAGTGAAATACTAGCCTCTGGGCTTTTTAGAATAGAGAAAAAAAACAGGCAAGGAGAGAGCAGAAAGAGTGAGAGAAAATCCGTCCATGACCAATCAAGTCTAACTACCTGTCTGGCTTTTTTAGCTGCAGATGTTATTTGGAAAAGAGGGACGGGGGGGTGTGTGCCCGTTCCAGATGTAAAATGTGCAAAAGGAAGGCAGGCTGGTACCTCCACACACAGAGAAAAAGGCTGGACTCGTCCACACCCAACCATTTTTGATATGGCTAAAGTTTGTGCTCTTGCCTACACCATTTCCTTCAAGCAAATATGTGATGTATTACATCATGTTGCACTGAAATTAAAGATAAAATATGACTGATGCAGTTTCACTGTCAACGCATGCTGAGATATCACTGAACCATTCCCTGAAGTACTTCAGATGGATCGTTTCTACATCAATTATGCAGGTAAAAGTATAATTAAATCATAAGATGTTAGCTCCTAATTGCGCCGGCTTGCTTGTCTTGTTTAGTCCAAAGGTAACAAATATAAAACATGCATACAGAAAAGCATTGTAGTTCATTTTTTATATATTACGTGAGCTGATGATCCAATTTATAGCTACTATTGTACTATTAACATAGTGTTCTGCTGCACTGTGACTGCATGCAAGCTGCAAAATGACTGTTAAACTTGAACATGCAGATTTGTATACACTAATACTGTTTAAATGATGGCATTGAAATAAACTAAACAAGATACATGAGACTAAAAGTATTTAGGTTTTGGGTTGGTACTCAGTTTTTATTATGTTCATAATTTGTCTTTGTGTCATGCAAGACAAATAAATGCATTAGGAAAGTTAAAAAAAAGGAAAGAAAAGAAAAGAAAAAAAGAAAAAGAAGTTAAACCAGTAAATCAGGTTAGTGCTGGTAAAAGTGTGTCGCAGGTCAAGAAATGCATTAGCTTAAACCGAATAAAGAATAGGGGATTTAGTATTGCCACTTACAAGTCATCCCTCCTCTGAACTTCTCTCATGAAACCACTTTTCAAATTATAATTGCTTGTAGCTTTGAAGCTACTCTCACCTGTGTACAGAAGGCCACATTGTTGAGTGAGTGCATGGGTTTGAAGGTTTGTTGTGTTCTAGATTTTCAGAGGCACTTTTACCAACTGTTAGTGCAGTGTCTCTGCATTCCCTCCTATTAATGTGAAAAACCACTTTAATCTGCAGTAAATATTCTTTTCTTCCCCTACTCATCTTTTATCTGTTACTTTTGTTACTCTTAATTAATGTATGAAATAAAGTAACAGCAATAAAAAAGAAAAAAAAAACATTATTTCATTGTATGTATTGACTTTTACTTCATGCATATTACAGTCGGCTTCATGTTAGCATCTACGGTCATTTGCTCTCATTTCTGCATCCTGTGGACAACCCGAGAGCTGGAACAGTAGCTAAAACAATCGATCATTACCAATAGTCACATCTTGCTTTACATACAAATTGGAAGCCTTCACTTTGTTAAAATGAATACACTAAGGAGCTGTGAAAGATGTCAGATGAGACAACGTGCAAGGTGCGTAATGGCCTCACAGACCTTGGGGGCTAAAGTCATTACCGTTATCAGCTTTTTGAAGTTTGGGGACTGACAAATTACCTTGTTGAACTTTATTATTCTGAATGAGGCTTGTCTGTCAAATATCTGATAAAAGGCTGCCTGAGGCTGCTGTTGGACTGATCCTGGACAGATAAGTACATGTGAAACAGATAAATGTAAATTCAGTAGAGTGAACCTGTGATGTGGTGATAAATTAACATTAAAGTTACATTAAAAATATTCTTTATTCTCTGCAAAACAGCTGATTTCAGTTTACAAAGACTCATAATACTAATAATGTTTGTCCTACAGCAACAGTTTCATATATTTAGCTGTCATTCATATTGCATACTGTAACTTGTTACTAAGCATTTTAACACCGGCACCTTGGGACGCACTAACACTGAGTGGAGTTCTTTAGTGGCTGGCAATCAGGCAGACTGCAGATAAACACTATACCTCAGTTATGTTGTTCAGTTATTCAGACACTTATCTTACGCTTATCTTGAACTAACATATTTATTTAATGAAAATAGAGATGTGAGAGTCCGTTCATTTACTTTCCATGGCTTATCTTAAGCTGTTTTCATACATGAACTCCAGCCCTGAACTCTTCTAGGACTTATTCAACAAAGGCACATGTGAAAACAAAAATGTCTGACACAGCCAGATCACACATTAGCCAGTCTTTAACTTGCCAAGTCTCTAGTACAAAGTCTGTTTGGTATCGGATAGTGCCAGTGGGCAAATTAACATTCTGGGGTGCTCTTGGCATTAAATGTCCCACTTCCTACACACTCTACTCGGGTAACTCTCCCTTTAAATACACCAAAGACTCCCAGTAATACAAAAGTGTCTGAGAAAGGGGTAGAGTACTGTTTTTTGTTTTGTTTTTTTATTAATGGTACTTACCATCAGCTAAGTCTGTTCTGATTTTAACACAACAGTGGAAAGAAATATGAACCACATCCTTGCCATATTATAACCTTTATCCGATAGACATCTGAGACTTCTGAGGTATCTAGTTATGTTCCTTCTCTTTACTTAAGTTCAGTAAGTATTCATTCTAGGATTCAGGATATTATCAGGCTGTGAAAACAGTTATAAGGCCTTCTTGACAACCAAACTTCTGCAGGACATCTGCAGTTGAGAGCTTTCTAAAGTGGAGAGCTTAGCTACTCATAGTCAGTCTCACAATAGTACAACTGGTATTACTTCTTCTGTCACATTATCTGTGGCTTGCTCAGCCCCAGAAGCATGACACACCCAAACCCAAGAGCCATTTGAAATAGTGGAACCCCAGGCACCCAGCTCCACATGATGTGAAATTTTTAAAACTTAAAACTTTGTTTATCTCTATTTGGCTGCAGAGTGAAAGATTGTGGCTATGAAACCTATCCAGAAGTTCTTGTGTGCAGTCCTCCAAAAAAAACAAAAACAGTGTGTAGCCAGATGTGAATGCCACCATGCATGGGTGGGATGCTGACTAGCTGAAAGGTGGGCCTGAACAGGAAAAGATGTGACAGTGGAGTTCACCACCAATGGGAGCAGCGCAAAAAAAAAAAACCCCATCAAAGATCAAAAAGCGGCTGCAGGGGGCAGTTTGTATCGTAACACTAAGTTTCTGTTTGTGTGTTACCTCACTCTTCTCTGTAGCTGTCTGAAGGACAAACAACAGCATAAAGCAAGAGTAGCCCACAAACTGGTTGTTCCTCATTTTTCTGACTCTACCCCCTGGTGACAGTAATGTAGATGATGATCTGCAAAAACTGCCCATAGCTTCTGCACAGAGCAAACACACAACCATTTAGACCATTTAGACCACAACCATCTTTGAATCCTTTACTAAGGCATTCTTCTCATCTGGATAGAAGGATCAGTGACTAGTCCTACTAGACCCAGGCTGAAGGCTCCAAAGAGTCAGGGAGCCACTTGTATTATCCTAAAAAAAAAGGAGCCAAAAATGTTCACAATAAACCAAATGGGACAAAACACAAGCATAAAGATACCAAGGGAACTCAAAAAGACTCAAATTGTACGATGTGAAGCAAAATTACCAACACGACAGATGAAATAAACAAAACATAATTCAAAATGACCTTAAAGAGATGCAAAATGACACAAGGTGAAGTTAACTTATGCCAAATATTTGCAAGATACTTAGACGAAGATGCAAAAAATATTTCATATGTTCATATTTCTATGGTTTCTGGTTGATCTGTGTCTCAGTTTGAGTGTTGTGGGTGTTTTAGATGTCCCTACCCAGCTGTTTTCTAATCTGTCTATACCTGAGGTCAATATAATGTTGTCCCTTACTACACGGCCTCTAGGGTCACAGGGGATACAATGAAAATAGCACATATTTAAAAACTAAGCCATATCCAGGAACTGCGGTCTTTCACAAGCAGAAGACATAAAGGATGAAATCATTTCGAGAAACAGACTAAGCGCATTCCCATACATATCTACCCACTGCCTACCCCGGGCTTTTCAGCTGTCAGTCTGATCACTCTGCTTCACCACAGATTTATTCTTGGCTTTTACTAGATGCTTAGAGCAAAGGGGTCAAAGTTTTCAAAGGCAGACCTAATAATAGCTTTGACAAAACAGGTTGGGGCATAACCAGAAATAATGGAAATGTTAATAATTTAAGAGCAAGCTGAAGGCAATAGCTTTATCACTTCCTTGAGAATATAACAGGAAATACAAACTGAGAGATTGCAAGAAGACGTCTTGTAGGCCGCTCAGTGCAAAGTGGCTCCTTATCACCGAATCATCCCAAGTGACATCAAACTTAAGACTGGACAATAAAACCAAGGTTTGACAACATCAGTTTTCCAACCAGAAACTGACAAGAACCTTCCAGTCTTCCAACAGGTTAGGGGCTGGATTTACATATAGGATGCAATCTATTTTGTTTAAATACATTGGCTACAAGCATCTCAAAGTGCACGGTATTAAAGCCAGGCTGAGATGTTACACTCTTACATGTGATTAAGATGCACTGGCTGCAGTTTCTTTCAGTTTCTTCCAAATATAAACTTAATTGCGCTGAGATCTCACCAACTTCTTGTGCTGATGTGATGAGCTTCATAGTGGGGAAAACATGCCCAGACTTCTCAAGAGCAAACATAAAACTGAGTCATATAGAATATGGAAAGTCACTGGAAATTTTTAACTTCCAAAAAACAATAACCATTAAACTTGCATAAAGACTGACATAGTTCAAATTGCACTGTACTAGTGAAGTATATTGTATATCAAAGAGTAGTGCCGTACTGTATATCTATTTAGATTTGTTGTCTTCTCAAAATGCATTTATTCCAAAATAAACAAATAAATAAATAAAGATAGTTGAATGAATATGTGGGATATAAAAGTTTAGGTGGCTTCTCTTTCACAGCCCCAGCCCTCAGATTCCTCCGGCAGAGTAACTGTAAGAAGTCTCTCTACTGCATTAGGGGAAAAAAGCTCCCAGTTTGTGGGCAGAGGAATGCAGCTCGCATCTTTGCCATAGCAGCCGTAAAGGTAATGTGCTTGCGTGTTGGCGCTTGTCGAGGAGAGTGCACCTCCCTCTTCTGTATTAATAACCGCATGTCCTATTGCTGTATCAACTGGGCTCTGTTTTACTAGGCCTGGGTTTGCTTATGGGAAGACAAGATGATGAACGCCCCACACCTCTTCCTTTAATTTACACAATAACTTCCTGCAAAGTCTGTTTCACTGAAGTATTCCCCGTCCATGAGTTAAAAACACCCACACAACACCCCCCCCCCCACACACACACACACACACACACATATTATAAATGTCAGGAGCATACTTTAGCAAAGGAAAAAAAATATATGTGGCGTAAAGAGGATCAGTGCAAGAGTATTGCATTTATGTCTGAGTACGCGGACATTTTGTGCACAACAGAAATAGTTAAAAATAGATCTGTTTACTTTTCAGAGTATTAAATTATGCTGCCAGTGAGTTCACAAATCCTGACAGGAAAAGAGCTGACTGCTCCTTTTGGGGGGGGTTGAAAAAAATGTTTATATAAGAGCATCACCCTTGACAATTGACTTATACATAGAAGGAATTGTTATTAAGATACAGTCAACTGTCAGAATCGTGCCGTGAAAGAGAAAATCACTGGTGATGACAATGATGGCTTCCTTTCTGTCTAATATAAACATACCAGCATGATCACTTTTTTCCCCTAGGGCAAAGTCATTGTTCCATTTTGAAAGCTCTCTGTGAATGCTTGAAATGCTGCCTTGATATTTTTTCCCTCTGCTCTTTATTTGCTTGTATCCAGGTGATGTGCCAACCTGTCACATCAAGCACACACAGCCTTATTTCCTCAGAGCAAAGGTCAAAACAATCGTCACGGGACGGGTGGGTGTGTGCGTGTGCGTGTGGGAGGGGGGGGGTTATAGATCACGCTCACTAGTTTTAGTTTGATGAATTAAGTACAAACCAACTGCAGAAACAGTCTCCCTCAAACCTTTCTGCAACAAAAAAAAAAAAGACCTCTTTGCAGAAGTAAGCGATCTAAAATTTATGCATGAAAACACAAGATTTTGAATCAGTCTAAATGAAAAGTCTAAAAGGTCCAAGGCTGTTGTCCTATTTTGGATATTACATGAAGTTGAGCTGATTTGTCTATGGATAATAATATGCTAATCACAACCTAAAACAAAAACAGACCTTTTTTTCTGTCCTTAATCATGTCACATCATATTACATGGTTGAAAAGGCTAAAAGACCGAAAAAATGACGTTACATTTCCCTGCCACTTGGGGCCGCCAAAGTGCGGCTGTGTCGGTTAAGAAATGCTTTTTTTACCAACACATCTGCATGTCCTATATTCGAAGGACAAATACATTTCCAGTGTCTCTCTATCTTAACAAAAACAGAAATTACAAGTTATAATACTGACCACATGTCTTATCTACAAAAACGTTACATACGGTTAGAACATAATAACATCTGCTGGAGAGGGTTTAGGGAAAAAAAAAAAAACTCAACACACAGATGTCTCTAAAATCACACATCCCTTTGGGTCATAAGAAAAAAGAGGGCGGAAATGTACATGCCTGCAGAGACATGACCTTACATTTCTTTCCACCAGAGACAGTGTATGAAAATATTGTCCTCGGTTAGATGTCCTGCAGGTAAACCCCAGGTAAAACACAATCTGATTGATGAAGCCTGATTTGAACGGACTCACAAAGTTTTGGACAACTTCTCGTGTCAGCAATGCGCCACTAAATATTGGCAGTCATTCTAAAACAAATAAATAAAAAAGTTTTAAAAATTGCAAGAACAATCAAAGTAGACGTTTCTAAAGAAACTAAATAAATAAAGTGGTTGTGCTTGCCATCACTGCTCCTAGCTATCAAAACTGAAGCTGTAGAAGTACAGACTTGGCCGTTGTGAGTAGAGTGATATAGTCAATCTGACAGTAGTGCTAGCATTCCCTGAAGGCAGTTTAAAGAACAGTGTAGAATGAGATTGCATAATCCATCCTTCAGACTCGTGGAAAAGAGAGCCTGATCTCTGAGAAAGATACTGACACTTCCAAGTTGTCTTTAGAGAAGCATGTGGAGTAACGTTCTTGGCAGCAATGCAGGTGATTGTATGAAATGGAAATTTGTAGCTTAATTGATACTAGTTGCTACAAGCCGTAATAACAGAGAAAGTGATGAAGGAGTGACAAGGCATGTATGAATTTTTTTTTTAAAAAAAAGGATATGAGAGTTTGAATTGTGATACATTTTCGAATGGATTTAATAGACTTTTTCGTTTTTGGTCTTCTCATAAAAAAAAGTTCAAACTGCAGAACACTTTGACTTTAGACCTGCATGCAAATGTAAAATGTGCTAACAAAGCTTGTATAAAAGAAACCCGCAAACCAGCAAACATGGACAATCACAGTTTACGTTTCATAAGGTTTAAAAATGACCTGTTGTGCTCATTATTATTACTGAACTCTACTAGTGCAGCTTTGGATGATTCACAGTTCAAATTAATTATTGTGTATCTTATAGTGCAGTACCTCAGTTTATTTTCTGCCTGAAACAAGATGTTTTAGCTTTTCTCCCTTTAAGCCAGCTCTCATCTGGCTGACTGCACCCCAGAAACAGAACAGCAGGTGAGTGCACTGTGCCTCTGAGAGGACCAGATTTGGGTTATCGCCTCTCAATGACATCACACAGAGCCAGGAGTATAAATACTGCCTGATATTGAGAGTTTCGTGAAGTCTTGAATCTGAGTTTTTGGCTAAGGAGTACTTGCACATATGCAGAACCCATTATTTCAAACTTTGGTCATGTTTAATCCACTATTGTAATAGTATATATACGAGAGAAAATATGGTAAAGCAAAGAGGGCCTTTTTAAATATAACCAGAAGTGGACGAACTATCATAAGGATCCTATAAGCCTCTGCCTAGTCTAGATATATATTTCATTGTATCTGCCAGAAATATTCAGTTTTGTCATGGTTCAGCGTTCAAGTAAATCCAGGTGAAAGCTGCAGAATGCTGATGCTTCTTTTAATAATATATATGTATATATATATAGAAAAGCAAAAGAAAAAAGGGGGAAAATGTCAGAAATCACAGAAACAGATGGAGAAAAGTGGTAAAAATAAAATGGTTAATACTCTTTAGAGGAAAAACTGTTACCCACTTTAGTTTGCATTATTTCTAATATAATTTTCCCTGCAAGCTTGTTCTGAAGTTTTGTTCAGTCTAGTTCTGTTAAACTGTATGTATTTGGGGTCTCTCACTGGTCAACTGTTTAACACGACATCCTGGTTTGTGTTACAAAAGTATTCAGTTTCCTCAAACTGGAAGGATTTTAAACAACTATTGAAGGTCCCTCTGTTTTTTATTTTTTTTATTTTTCAAGGTTTTACAACAGATTGTTTGAATGTACAAGAACAGCTTGTGCCTATTAGATGCTATCTACAGTTCTTCCTCTTCCCCACTTGCATTTCATGTGTTGTGAAAACAGTTATTTGTGTACAGTGGTGTCTGACATGCAGCTGTCCATGCCTTTAACGTTGCAATGAACACAATCTCTGTAGCTGCAAGTTTAGTATTTTAAAATTATATTTGTGTATATCACACAAATCATGTTTTAGCTTCAAGCCCTCTGAACAGTACAAATACTGGAAACTATTTACTGCAGATTTCTTAGCCCCCTACGTTTCTTCACACACACACACACACAAAACTGTTAATAAGGCAGATGGTGGTACAGTACCCAGCACAAACAGCCTATGGTGTGCACCGCTTACACTCTCTTCAATGGGGGTACAAATGCACTCAAACAAAACACACCTGTTCTCCTCAGAGCGCAAACACGAACACACACACACACACACAACACAAAGGCAGGATGCAGTCCTCACCCCAGACTGAATTCTGTCCCATATCGCGTGACACCTGGATTAAAGAGAAGTGCAATATTTCCCTAATGGCTGAATGTTGTGGTTGGCTGGCACATGCTGGGTATGAATACCTGCAGTCTCACATGTGTACAGCCCACCTGCTGTGCGTCTGTGTGGTTTAACTCTTATCGTAAGGCACTGACTGACTAATGAAGGATTAAAGGGTCATTTCATTCAAATTAGATAAGTAAAATATATTTCCACTCATCCTGCTGCCATTAAAGTTTGCAGGCTGTTTATATATGAAGGTTTTGAGATGCCAGTTTCTTATTTCTGCCTTATTCGAAAGCAATGATGCCATTTTAGGAAAAAAAAAAATAGCCCCACTTGCAGAGATGAGGATATTGAAAGTGAAGTTGTGATCACCTGCACTGGAATAAGGAAGAGCTTTTCAGTGTAGCTGAGCACAAACATCCAAAAACGCTAGGCACGGCTGCCCAACCTCCCCACTCCCTTCACAGTGAAGATGCGGGCCTGAGTAGGTGTCTCTTTGTCTCAGCATCTCAGATCCTCTCTTTTCTTTGCCTTCTCTCTTTTATGCACACACACACAGGCTTTTGAAAAGAGCTCTCGCAAACCATGAGATTCAGGGTTTAACTTTTTCGGTTTTTCTCACTTAACTGTAGTGGTGACACACTGACCCCTCACATAGTTGCTAATTACTTAACAAAGCAACTTTTATAGAGACAGCTGAAGTTGATCACACTACAATTACACCACACCCAGGCCCATCTTTTCATAGGCACGGTTTGCTTACCTGGCACGGTATGGATCGCCTAGTGAGTACGCCCAAAGAGGGAACTAGACACCGGCATCTCCTCTGGGCTCTTTGACCAGAGGCCTTGGTCAAACACGGGTCTCTTTAATGTGTTTAGCAAAGGTCATTCACCTGAGTGAGTAGGGTTTTAATTTTGGGTTAAGCAGCAGACTCGGTTCAGTAGAATTCTTTTTAGCTGTTATGAAGCACGTGCATATACTTTTTGCTTATTTCGTGGGAGGGACTTAGACTGTAGAGGAGGGGAGAGCTGCAGGATGAAGGTTGTTTAAATGTGCTTTTTTTCTCCTTTATACATTTCTGCTTCCTACAGCTGTAAGAGTTATGAAGATCACTAGAACTGGGAAGTGTTTGTGTTTCTCTTCCTTGTATCCTTTTGTTGAGTCGTACCATTTAGTTATTACCTTTTCAAACTGGTTTCTAAAGATGATCTTTGCTTTTAGTGCCCTTCTTTCTTGGTATCTACCTGACTGATGCCTAATTTACTGGTAATAGATGCCGGTAACTGAAATGGAATTAAATCCTGCAAGTCAATACTACCATTTTCTCGCCACAGTTAGAGAAACTTGTAAGCCTACTTCTATAGCACCTATATTTGAATGTGCTTTCAGTGGGATTTCAATGTGCAAGAGTGTGTCAATACCTCCAGGCTGGTTCAGTCAAACCCTGGACTGGAATTCAAGTGAACTACAATAGGGGGATTTCCACGTGCTTCGCAATCGTCTTGTTTGGAACATAAAATCGTGCGTCATCCCGTGGCTGCATCTGCTAGTGCGCCTCACTTCCTAGTGGCTAGGGGGCAAAAACTCTTCAGCTGGCAGTGAAGTAATGCTTGACTCACACTTCAGGTAAAAGCTTAATCAATTTATATCATTATGAGTCTGGCTTTGAAGTTGATGCCTGGACTTCAGTGCCACCCAGTGGAGACTACAAAGGTGGATGGTTCATCACCTTGGACTTTAATTTCTTTTAACAGCCAGATGTATGTTGATAATGCTGTGACTGAAATCAGAACAGATTCTTGCAAATATTTTAAAAGAAACAACGTGTTCCCTAATTTCAGCTCTTTGGCAGTGTTAAGGAACCTTACAAAGGGCTGACTCTCAAAATATAAAGGTTGTGAAATTCTGGTAAGCATCAGGAGATATATAATCACAGAGTTTTCATTTAGTCTGTGACAAAAAGGCCAAATCTGGAGAATTTTGAAAGGTAATGTAGCCCACATGCTTCATAATTGTTTCTTTATGCTGAAATTTCACAGCCATGTTATCAACAAAGGAAACTAACAACAACAACAACATGGATAAATTGCAAACAAATGTACAAGGTTAATGGTAAATGTAGTGTAATAGTTTGTCTGTGAAGGTAGCGATGGACAGCTTAACATGCTTACCATCTGACAGTCACTGGTGTTTATGCTGAGTTTCCAGTACATGAGGTTTCATGGGTTTGTTTTATTTGATTTTTTTTGTCAACCTTAATCGTGTAACAAAGCGAATTTATGAGCATAATAAGGTCCGTGTGAACGCAGCATATTTTAGATTAATGATAATAAAAATACACTTATAGCTCAGTCATCTCGTATACAATATATATGGTTCAACAGTAATTTTGTACAGTTAGGTCCATAATTTGTTGGAAAAAAGATCATTCATGTATACCGTTTACAAAAAATAGAGGGCCATTTTAATCAAAGTGCAGCATCAAGTCAATTAAACTTCTGGGATATTGATGTGGAGGTTATTAATCATTTTAAGCGCTTTGGTGTTAATGAAATTCCCAACAGGTGCACTTGAGGGGCAGCAATGAGACAACCCCCAAAACAGGAATGGTTTTACAGGCGGCCAACGACAGCTCTTTCTTGTTTTTTCAGTAGTTTTGTGTTTTGCTCGACATGGTAGTATGAGGCAATACCTGGGCCCTGCATTGGCTGGTTGGTTTCATCTCACTTTTTCCAGAATCACGTAGGCTCTTTTAGATTTTCTTTCTAGCAAAATCTAATCTGGCTTTTCCATTCTTGAGTGTAACCAGTGGTTTGCACTTTGCACCTTATGCAAACCACTGGTTTGACTCTCTGTATTTTTCTACTCATGACGGCATCTTTTGACCGTCAACATGGACAATGAAATGCCTATCTTCTTGAAATTGTTTTCAACTTGGTTAATGGTGGCCTCCCTAAAGTTGCAATCTCTTTGAACCTTATATTTTAAAATTATAGTCAAAAGCTATATAATACAAATTCAGATTTTAGTTGTATTTGCACTGTATTAAATTTGAAATCATCTCAAGATATTGTCTGCTTCATTTGTCATGAAATAACAATGGAACAGGCCTCACCTGCCCGTCATTATTCAACAGTCAAATTAATTTTGAGCCCCTGAGAAAGGGGGACTGTGTATAAAAATGCCTGTAATTCCAAAACAGCTGGTGCACTTTTTCTTTTTTTTTTTATTAAACCCACTTAATTACAGCTGAAAGTCGTCACTTCAGTCATATAGTTACAAATGTGACTATGATCACATCGACAAATTGTTTTGCCTGCAGTAAAGAGGGCAGAATGTAAGTCAAAAACCTACTAGAATTTATTTTATTCAGGTAAATGTTACAGATAAGTACAAAAAAGGACGCACATGTTCCTCTCAACAAACCATGACCAAATATCCATTAACAATAAACTAAGTTTGATGTAGTAAATGGACACGATGCATTTTATTTTAACACATAATGGGTCAGCCAAGCTACCTAATTACAATTTATACTTGACTACATCGCACAGTAAATTACAATTTCATGTGGCTTTGTTTTTCATCCAGTCAAACTGAAGATGGGTACTAGCTTACAGTTTGTATTTCAGGTCACAGGAAAAAAAAAGACAACCATTTGGATGAAGAAACTACACCATGTAATGAAATTCAGTGAAGTGCCATTACATGGTTTGGGACAAAGCTCACTCAGCAAAGCTAATACATGCATAACCTGCTCATCATGTACTGCCAAAAAAATAGAAACAGCTCCGTTACATAGACTTTGCTCCTAATATCCCTCATATTTTTTGTTTTACAGCCAAATTAAACCACATGTTTGTGATTACAAAAATTATTTAAAAATAATGAGCCTTAAACATGCATCAGCTTTCAACAAATAACAATCACTTTTTCGCACTTGGACTTGTTTAAAATCCTGGCTTCACCGTTGCTCAAAGTATGACAAGCTTACATACAGCGTGGGTAAAACGAAAGCTCGACAACAACAATCAGAACGATATTCGAGACATTTTAAAAAGGGATTTTTTTTTTTTTTTACTAGAACACAAGATGTGAAACAGACTAAGAAAATAGATCAAAGCTGTAAAATAAGCTATTAGAAAGGGCAGGATAAAACCTAAACTGCAATTGTTCAGCTGCCGGTCTTGTAAATAAAAGCAAGAAATATATTTACACAACACAACGTTCATTAGGTCTGATATGACGGAAGTATTAAAAAAAAAAAAAAAAAATCACTCACAAACACGTGCAAAGCAAAAAGACAAAAGACTGCGCCTGGCAACCTGCTGCTACTGAAACCTCAGTGTAAAGAAGACATCGCTAATAATTAATAATTACATTTGGGTAAATTATAGGAGCAACTTCCATTATTAAAATTGAAGTAATACATTTTATAGCAAAAATCCTTTCTAGATAATGCAGAGTTTGAACGGATCAGTGTAACTGGTTTAAGATGTGGAACATTTTGATATTAAATGAGAATAGAAACACATCATAAGCCCAGCATGAACGAGAGGTTGTTATCATCAGAGCACTGATATATGAGTGCAGACAATTACAGATTTGCGTTCTTATGTGTTTTTTGCAAGGTGATGTCATGCTACTCTGATGTAATTCTGATACCTCATACTGTACGAATATCATTAATATGCTTGTAATCTGTTCTAATGTATTACAGTACATTAAAATATAATGCAAAACAGCATTAGGGCTAATATACTCCTGGAGTTAGCAACCTGTTTTGCTCTGTTTTGATTTTATATGAAATATACATTAAACAAAAACATTTTAGTCAGAGTGCCTGCGTTGCTTTTATAGATTTCATACTACTCTACAAGAGATAACGTAAAAAAAAAAAAGCATCTGCTTTTTTAGAAGGGAGTTAGTGGGAGTTGTTCATGTTCTGGACATAAATACACAATGGGGATCTGTGATCATTTTACTCTGCAAATTTTTCTTTTAATGCATTTATTTTTGTGAAATCTTTTTGTCTATTTACTTTATTTTTGCTGGGAGAAAACATATTTATTGGTTTTGCTGGCCAAGCTGTCAAAAAATATAATTGTCGTTACGATATTATAATGACTGATTGCGGTTTGACTAAAACAATACAGTATTAAAAAAAAACGCATGTACAATCTGTAAGTCTGTAAGCTGAAATGCTTTTTAACTCCTCAAAGCTGAAATAACAAACAACTTTTATTGCGACTAACTGATGAAATTTTCCAGCTATCAAACTGTCCTCTTTTATCAGCCGTCTTCACCATTTACATATGCGCTGTTCAAATTCACACAAATCGGGACTCAGTTTACAGTAGAGATACCGTCCCGATCGAAAGTTTAAGACCACTCGAAAAATGGCAAAAAAAAATCATATTTTGCATGGTTGGATCTTAACAAGGTTCCAAGTAGAGCTTCAACATGCAACAAGAAGAAATGGGAGTGAGGCAAAACATTTTTTTGAGCATGCAATTTAT
>VVHJ01031917.1:0-36661 GCA_015107715.1 Tylochromis polylepis
TGCATGATCAGGCTGCAAAAATGTTCAACTCAAGCAAAAAGGTCTGTTCAAGAATCAGCTGAGAATCAGGCTTCCTCGCCTGTGGCCAGACTAGCGCTGGCAGCACAGCGGCAGTTCACGGCATCAGACCCCCACACACACACACACACATACAGAGCCCAATCATAATTACAGGGGCCCACAGATGCGCGGTCAACCACACAGGGATGTAGTTGGTCTGTGCTAGGAAGCCAGACACTCCACTGGACTGAACAGTAACTCAGGCTGAGAGACCGTCTGAGGTGTCAGCGGCGGAGTCCAGGCAGCAGACACCTGGAAGAGTCCAAACAGGCTAAACACACATTAAGCTGCAGATGCTGCATGTAGGGGATGGATTCACTCTGATCACATTTATAGGCTTACACCAGCTCAGCGGGAGACACTGATCTGCTTCTCTGCTCTGCTCTCTTCTGTTCGCTGCTGTTCTCTTTATGCTTTTGTTCTGCTCTGTTCTCCGCTGCTCAGGTTCCATGCCTGTGTTGTCAAAATCACATTGGTTCATTGGCCACAAGCATCCCAGTGGGCCAGACCAGTAAAATCTCCCAAAAAATCTACAAAATGTTCTCTTTCCTTTAGCATAAAGAAATACAAGTGGGCTTTTCTGAAAGTTCACATGTAATAAACCATGAATTTCCAGGCAGCCCATTTTGCAAACAGATGGTGATGACTTAAGAAAGATAATAACCATATGTCTAAATTTTCTTTGTAAGTCATTCTAGAGTCATGACAAAGAAATGCTTCTGTCATAAACAACATGTTTAGGAATGACTCCTTCGTTTAACCACTTTGCTTTGACGTGGTATGGCAATGTCTTTGCCAGGAAGAAGGTGACTTGCAGCACAGCATTTCAATATACAGCAAAAAGCCCCAAAACAGACCTTGCAAAGACATCCGCTGCACTGGATTATGATGATTTTGGCCAGCAGGTATCATGTTTGAAACCCCTGATATACACTTTTTCTAACCTCCTCTGCTGGTTCTGTTGTTTTGTTCTTCCCTTCTCTCATTTCTTCTGTTCTGCTCCTTTTTATATTCTTTTCTAATTTGTCCTGATCCATTTTGCTTCTCTTCTCTCCCGTGTTTTTACTTCATTGTGTTTCTTCTCATTCTCTTCTGTCTGACATGGCTTAGTTCTGGTCACCTTTTCCTCTGAGCTGAATTCTTCTCTCCTGTTTTGCTGTTCTGTTCTGGTCGTTTCTTTGTTGGCTTTGCTCTGTTTGGTTTGGTTTATTCCCTCTTTACATCTACAAAAAATAAACTTTAATATACTTCACCCATCTCGCTCCTTCTCTTCAATCAAGCTTATTACCAGTACTCCTTGTAGCCATAACACCAGTTAATCAGATCTCTTTTCTAATCTTCAATTTCAGATATTCAGACTTTGACATATTTTTCCTAACATCTTTAACCTTCTTGCGTAAAGCACAAATGTCCTGCTCTGTTATAATCCTATGGGGTGGTCGGCTCAGCTCCAGTCTGGGAGCTCCTCTGACTGCCTGTCTAGGTAGATCATTGTCTGTGGTTCATCACACCCTCGGCCTGCAGCACCAGGGACCCAGGTGCTGAAGCAGGTACACACACACACTCACACACACGGTTGAACTGTTCACATCAGGCCACCTCAATTAATCACCTCTGTCTTTGGAGCAGTGACTGCCCTCAAACACAAACGCACACTCATCTGCTCATTCACTGAGGTGTGTGTGTCGCTGTGTATGTGAGAGAGGGCAATCTATCAAGGTGATCGATAAATAGGAACATTAATATTAGTAATGGGACTCTCTTTCAGTCCAATGAATATGTCTCCGTCTTTAAGGTAAAATATGAATTTTTCTTGGCACCTGAACGTTTGCAGCAGGACCGCGCGCACGGACACGAGCACGCAAGACTCTACCTGCATGCTAAGAGGGAGTACTAACACACACACGCACGCACAGATCGACTTTCTCTCTCGAGGGACAGTTGTCTGCGCTGGTCTTTACACTCTCACTGCACACAGGCTCGATACAGAGACCGAAGGCACGATCGGGCCAAGCGCGTACATGCTGCATGTGTGTGCGCGTACGTGTTGGAAATTGATTCAGTGTGACTTATGTTAAAACCCGGCGACCAGCCTGTGCATTGGATCCTCGCCTCATCAATCATCCCCCGGCTGGCAGGTTATGCGCAATGTGTATTTGCATGGGCAAGCGTGCGCGCGCATGTGTGACCCACACTGCGTTTTTGTATGTGTCAACCAAATCTATCCATGCGTTTTAAAGGTCACGTCAGAGCAATGTCGCGTGCAGATGCTCCACATCTCTCCCACAAACGTGTAACTGAAGAAAAATGAATGCAGCCACTCTGGGCCGTTTGTGTCTGTACTCTAAAATCTAATTTTCCCCAGCGGGGGAAAGACCCTGAACACCCCACGACTCTTTCCCTTCAGCTTCTGCGGGCTGAGGGGGCTGATGATGATGATGTCCAGGGCGGCACAAATCTGTAACAACACGCGCACACAGAACTACGCACACGGACTCATCGCCAGACATAAATCCATAATATACAAGCACTGCCAGCACAGACAGAAAGAGACCCACAAAGCTCACAGACGCCCGCACAAACAGTGGAAACAATAAAAGCGTGGAAAATCGGGCATCTATCAGAAACTTTCCGCTGTTTCTCGCGTCTTAGTCAGGTCACACTGAGTGTCTTTAAACATCACTCACCTTGGTTTAAAGTGATCGCCAAAGTTATGATCCACAAAGCTGGCATGGTTCAGCCGAGCGCATTCAGATTCCTCCCCTCGGCTCTGCCTCCCCAACAAGACACCATCAATTCCTCCTGACCGGGTGAATTTAACTGGAATCCTCTTTGAGTCATGAGAATGCAAAAAGACACATTTACAGAAAAAAAAATCCAATACCTCTTTTCTTCTATTCCCCTTTTCTTTCTTAAACTATGTCTCAGCTTGTTTATTTTTTTGTTTTTTCCCCCGTGCGTAAATTAAACCTTTCTCCACTTTTTTTGTTGTTTCTCACTCTGGGTCCCTTTTCCTCTGTGCGCTTTGGATTCCCATTTAAATAGGACTGAATTCCTCTCTCCCTCTTTTCTCTTACTCTCTCTCTCTTCCTCTGTGCCCCCCTCCTTTCATACAATCAGCAGCACACACCCCCTCCCTCCTTCACTACCACCACCTCCACCTCTTCCACCCCTCCCGCTCCAAATCTCGGTTTTAAAGAGCACAGAGAGGAGGGCGCTGCTGCGGTCACAACAAGAACTGCGTTTAAAACATAAAAAGAAATCTAAACAGTCAGGTGTTAAGCTTCACAAATGAATGCTGCTCAAAGGATGAAAACCCAGCAGCAGATTATGGATGTGAATAGGTTATAACCTTTAAATTAAAGGAGCAAAGCAGTGTAGATATGCAGATAAATGTTTAAGAAGCAGTCAGATATTTTGGACATTAATTCGATTCACAGAAAAAACGATCACAAATTTGCATTGTTCAAAGCTTTAGGATTTTTGATCATTTCATGCCAGATTTTGTATATCCGGCTTTGAATGATGCTACAGATTTTCATGTGTCAGTCATAGTTTTAAAATATTAGAGCAAATTCTTTGCTCATCCAATCACAGCAAAAGAGTTTTTGAACAGCTTTTGAGAGCTAAACTATAAAAAATTATGAATGATGAATATTTATACATTTTCCTATTACTGTTACTATTAGGACTACTGCAGTTGACAGCGGCCCGATCGCATACAGTGTGTTAATGGGAACATCTGCTTATAGAGGGAATTCATTTGTATTTATTTATTTTTAAAGCGTAAAAGCCACCAGAACACCTGTTTAATTGCAGCTAGGAAGTTTCATTGGCTGCAAATACAGCAACATGTAAATTGCATTAATAAAAATTGCATAATTCACCACCCAAACGAGGTCAACTTTGGCAGTGTACGCATTTGTTGGCACCTACATCAATGCATTTTTGTTCAGTTTGAGCGGGATCACATTTCTGAGGGTGAAAACTGATTAATTTATTATAACAGCATTCTGTTTATTCATCCCAACTACGCTTTTATATGTAGAACAACTTCAGTGAAAAAAGTAGTTCTTTATCTTCAAATGAATGGAGAGCACACATCATCCATCTGTTTTGATGTGACTACATACTGTGTAATTAACCAGTAGCATGTGCACAATATAAGGCTGATTATTAACCTCCAGTACCAACATGTGCTAACAATTTTCCCCAAACCGCAGAGCAAACTAAATGAGAGGAAGCAAGGAAAAGATAAGAGGAATGAAAGGAAACCACACAGAAGAAAGAAAGACTTAATTATCGATTTCAGACATAATAAGAGGAATTTTGCTGCCAGTGTCAAATGTAAGTTAATAGAATTAAGTGGGAAAATCAGTCAGTAGCTTTCTTAGTTTTATAACCAAGGATCATTTCTGTTTTAAACAAGAGTGTTCAGTTTACTATGTTGCACTGCCATCTGTTGGACCTTCTTTTTAGCTGCATGCTAGAAACAAAATATGTAGTGTGGCTTGTTTGGACCTGTTGATAACTTCATTCTGTGGCTTTTAGATTTATGAAATTTTAGATTTATCACATCAATTACTTATTGGGGGGAAAAAAGTGTTTTTCACACACAGAGACTAATGAAAAGCACGATGTTTATTCACTGGAAAGAACCCCCCCCAGAAAAAAACAGAATCCCCTGACAAAGAAAAGAAAGCTCATAAATCTAAAGTCCATTTAAAGTCCTAATCAAGTCACTATAGATCTAGCCTGTAATATTCAATTTTTTAAAATTTATTTTATTTTAACTGAAGACTATTTCCACGGGAGCACTGCTTGGATTCAAATTGAATCTAGAATCAGAAACTGTCCAGTCCATGTTGTTCAGAGAGAGATGGGAAGGCATTTTAAATTTTAGTTAAAAGAGAGCACCTTGGAACTCTTTGAGTTTGAAAACATCACAGTTTTTTTAAGAAAATGCTGCATTTTGCGGTGATGTAGTAAACTACGGGGTACCACAAAATTTTACAGCAGCCATTTTGGCCTGAAATAGTAAACACAGGTACAAATAACATTAAAGACGAGTCTGTACTGAGTTATTAAATGTGATTAGCAAAATATGTGCTTACCTACACTTTCATATTAAAAGAAAGTTTCATAAGAAAGCTCTGATGGGCATTTTCATATCTTCTATCAGACCTGGTATTTTTAGTGTTTCCCAGCATAAAGAACAAGCGATAAGACACGTGAAATTAACCCAAATGCATGTTTATTGAAGTCAACAACTGAACTGTTATTTTAACAAAAATAACCCCAAAAAACAAATACTTTATGAACGTAACAGCCAACAGGTGTAAAACCCACCACAGCATGCAGTTGGGCCTCACCTTGATGACATCATCAGCCATAGTACAAATTAACATACATGACAGCACTACTCCCATGTGATATGGATATTTATTCAAAAGGAAGACTTGTCATTTAAAATAATAATGATAAGAACAAAGACATTGTTTGAGTTACTGAAATAAGAACGTTTTTGTGAATGCAACACACATGAGAGTGAATCTGAAGTTTGTCTCGGTCAATTAATACACGCTTTACACTCATACACAAACACACATACACACACATATGTACAAATACACCATAGTAACAGACATCAAGCCTGCTGTGCATATCCAAATATGTGTGTGGATGTGTTTGTATCCAAAGTGTATGTGCAAAGTATGTATGGGGTGCGTTCGTAAAAGTATCTGGTAAAAGGCAACACTATATACATGAAATTAATTAAAAATCGTTGTTGAAACAATAAAATATGCAAAAAACTAAATGTCTAACCTTCAAGTTTTGGAACATCTAATTTCAAGAAAAGAAAAAAAGATATCAATTTAAATGAAAACAATGAGATTATGCACACCTTTACTGAAACATAATTTAAAAATTAATTGGTTTATTCTACAAAATGAAAAGAGATGGGCGGCAGCTAGTGTGCGGCTGCCTGAAGAGGAGGTGGCGAGTCGAGTGGAAGGGCAGGACAGCTCGTACTGATTGAAGAGGGAGAAGAAAAGCTGTTGTTTGCTGGCATCTGGTGACAGTCAATCATTACTGCACTGATGCACTGAAATACAATTAGACGTGAGTGCACATCTCAGGCCAACACTATACCCCTACGTGGTTTTGACAAAGGCAGAATGAGTCCTGCTTTGTCAGTTGCTTCGCTGCATTTCTGCAGTGTTGAGGAGGTGCAGACGGATTTCACTGGAACATGTTTGCAGATCAGAGAAAAACAAGGAGGTCAGCCGGTCAGACCGCCGCTCTTGTCTCAGGAGACGAACTTGTCATGGCTGCTCATCTGCAACACTATCTACACTTTCCAACCATTTCTCATGCAAGCTACATGCTAGCACACTAACTAAGACAAAGGACAGGACAATAAATTACAGGCAAATACAGGTCCATTAGTTTTTAAAAGACACTACACTTTGGTGAGTATGAGTCAGATATTCCTTTCTCCATTCGCAGAGCAGAACTAGACTGAGGTTAAATACAAATCAATGGTAACATCTTCAAAGTGGACAACAATCTCTGTGAGACAGAGCCAATCCTCTGATCTGCAGGCATGATAGCAGTGAAATGATAGCAGAAGAGTGTTGTAGAGCAAACATCAGATAAACAGTGCAAGCTCAAACACACAGAATCCAAGCACTGTTTAACCTGGGTTTACTACAACATCAACAGTCACTAAATAGTCTCACCAAGCACTCTTGGCAGAAAAAAAAGAACAACAGCTGACCCTGCTTCAGGTCGCATTACCCTTTGTAGAATAGCTAGCTTATAGACATACTACTTGCTGACAAAGAAGAAAGCTAGGTAGCAGTTAACAACAACATGGGGAAAGGAATGCAAAATCACATTCCCTGAACATTCCCATAAAAGGTGTACAAAAACTATCAAAGACATAACTGTCTACAGGTAGACTGACAACAACAGCAAGTGGATTCCTCTCCAAACACTCCCAAACAGTGCTCTGAAGAGCCATCAGCACACGCCAGCAAAGCTGTAGACGCTACTTCTACTGTACGTCTATGTGAACTTGTGGATGAGAGACCAGAAAGGAGAATCAGACATCAATCAGAGATGGAGTGGGGGAGACGAGTGATGAGAGGAGGGGACATGGGGTGAAGGTGGATCAGGACGCAGACGGGATGATTGATTAAAGAATGCACGGAATGGACGGGCAGAGCAGAGGGGGAAGAAAAAAGAGAAGAAGACATTTAAGTTACTAAATGACTTTCTTCAGCGTTAGCGCCGCCCAGACTCGGCACCCTGCCCGCCAAACCAAAGCTTGGCAGTTGTACAGTCTAGAGCCCAGAGCCTCTTAGTTAGATTGCAATCAATTTCAGTGACCGGGCCAAGTGGAGCTTTCAGTGCTAAGGCGAATTTCCAACTTTAATAAAACACTGCATTTATGGGAACCTTTTGCTAAGCTGGTTAATGATTCCTGCTTGCAATAACACACATACACACACAAAAAAAGAAAAAAAAAACAGTAACAGAAAGGTTTTTTGCCAGGAAGTTTGTCATAATGCATGTAGCCAGTCCTATTTGGCCCTGTAGTGAAAAGCAAGCAAACATTTTCACCTCTGAAAGCAGCAAATGCGCCAACCTCTTAGAGGAAGTCATGATGTCGCTACTCAATGAATTTAGTGCCATGTGGTATCGCCAAGACAAGCAGTCTGCTGCAGAGAGAAAAATGGCGGAGGTGAACGGTGGGATCAGCAGGGCCAACTGGAAGGAAAGCCACAGTTGTCCACAAGTACAAACACTAGGCAGCAGTATTTAAGATGAACTCCACCACTAACTTGTCACCTTTCAAAGCTCTTGACCGAAGGTGTGCTGCTGATTAGTATTTAGGAGCAGAGGGCCGACAAAGCAGGGAGAAACTCCATGTGGCGAAAAAGGAACTAAATAAATAAACAGTGTTGAAAACCTGAACATCAAAATCAAAATACAAGTTGGAAATTAGATTCATGGACTCCTGGGCTGACAAACTGACAAACACTGTAAAACGTTAACACTGACAGTAATATACTGAGACACTGAAGAGAGAAAATCCCTCACGAGTCCCAAAAAACAAAAAAAATGAAATAAAAAAAAGAATAAAAGATCAAAGAAAATCAGAATATACAAATATTTGCAGTTAATGTTAGTCTTCATCGCAACATCATTGTTGTTATGTTTCTATTTTTTACCCAGGTATTGATATTTTCGACTCTGCATCTCCACGCATGTAATAAAAACAGGCAGGCTTTTTTTCGAGTATATAAGTTACTGTAATGCAGTAACAGACTGTATGAGTTACAGGAGAGAGGGAGATGGAGAGAGAAAGAGAAGAGGGATAGAAGGAGAGACAGAAGGCAGAAACAGGACAGAGAGAGTGTATTTACAGCACACCAAACATTTTCTGTCAAGTAAAAAGAATGCTATATAATTCTATATATATATATATATTTATATATGTATACTGGAGCCCCTCGGCTTTGTAGCACAAGGTGGGAATGCTGTTTTTGCATGGGTGTTGCATGTTTTTGTGGCAATGCATTGTGGAAAACTCGATGGCTCATACCAGGGTTTGTGAGGACATAGGAAGAGGTTTGATGGCATAAAAAGATTAAACTGTGAGAGAGGGAGATTATGTTTGTCAGTAATAATTTTCTTTAGATGGATTTCTCTGTCACGAGGAGGCTTATAGAGGGATTCTGCCTTGTTAGATGTAGAGAATGAGGAGGAAAAAAAAGGTGAAAAGACAGACCTGGTTTGGATTAAATGTTGAGAAGACAGGTTTTAGAAGTGGAATATTACCTCGACATGTTGGAATGTGACTTACAATTTTGATTTTTCACGGCGCTGACAGTTCAAAATAGGATATGATGCTTGTGTGACAATGTGTTAATGTGTCAGAATTCAGATGCGTGTTAGTAGGAGGCTCCTGTTTGTTATTCTGAGCATCTATGAGCATTCACGTCTGTGTGAAAACAGATTTACCCCTTAACTGACACAAGTATGTTGAATGTTCGTGTGTGTGTTTGAGTGTAACATTAGTTCATCCGTATGTCAGTGCAAAATCTCACTTCCCTGTATCAATGCAAAGAGGGTAGTACCAGTTGAAGCTCAACTCAGCGCTTTATCCTGCCCAGAGTTCTTTCCCTCCATTCCCATCCCATCCCTCCAACAGAGTGAAGAACTGAAGCATCGTGAAAAAAAATCGAGGTTTCCTTTCCTTCACTCTTCGCCTCTCCTCCAATCCGCGTCCTCCAACTTTTTCTCCGCCTCCTCCCGCTCCTTTCCTCCACCACTCTGTTCTCTATCTAGATAAAGTACTCTTTCTTGTCCTCTGCTCCGGAGTGACCTCCTTCTGCGTTGATGATGGCTGTGTCGGCATCCGGGGCGTCATCTGAGCCCTTGGCCTCGTGGGTCAGATATGTTCCTGTGGCAGGAGAGAGACAAAGAGAGAAAAATTGAGGAGAAATAAAATTAATAAGGCAGTGAAAGTGTGACATCGTAATTGTAAAAATTAACCAGACAAAGAGCAGCAGAAAATAAACCATTTAAAATGTGTTAATGTGAGTTCTAAGTTATTATTTCATGTTTTAATATTGTTTTTATTATTACTTACTTTTACTTTTTATTATTACTATTACCATTATTAGTGGATGCATGGGGTGGCTGTAGCTCAGGAGCAGATGTGGGAGGTAACGAAGTACAAATACTTTGTTACTGTACTTAAGTACAACTTTCAGGTATCTGTAATTTACTTGCATAGTTTTTCTTTCTGACTACTTTTTACTTTTACTCCCTACATTTTTAAACAAATATTTGTACTTTCTGCTCTTTACATTTTCAAAACAGGCTCGACAGCAGGTGTCCGTAAGCTGCGGCTGTGGTACTTTGGCATCTGGCTAGCTCTACTGAAGAGGAGCAAGCATAAAAGGAGTGACTTTTCTTCAGGCAGGTAATTTCAAATGCAATGTTTCTATCAGGCCAACAAACATCAGCAAACCCACAAACTGTTTGTGTGCGATTTGCCACACAGTGTGTTGCTAGCTAAAGGTCCAGCTGCTGTATTTCACAGGGTGAGATAAGAAAGAGAGCTAACTTCACTCACAGATGGAGAAAGATAAGAAAGACAGAAGAGGAAGAAGAGAGGTTAGATTTAAAGGTAAGAACTGCTCAGTGGTATGTGACAAACTGGAAATTTAATGCTTACATGTAAGTCCTCATGTTTTTAAATCAGATATTTGGTTTATGATATTATGTTTTTTCATACTGTGAAATGTGCTGCAAAACAAACCGAGGTAGACTAACTGTGCTATTAAAAGGCTGCATGAAAATACTCTGCAGGTTAGTGCAGGATTTTCAGGTTAGTGCAGGACTGTGATGGATTTAAAGTATAGTGTGTGACTTGTGCACAGTGGCTGTGGGTTCATGGTCAGATTTAGGTTACATCAAGTGTAGCAGAGATTAATATGGATTTTTGCTGACGATCCATTGACTGAAATCCACCTTCATACCAACTTTATACCGACTAGAAAAAACACAGCATAAAGAGCGTACTGTGTGTTATTCTGATGTAATGTAGGCAACAGAAAAGAGATCTATATTTTTTGATTTTCCTTCTTTTTCTTCAGATTCAAGCTGAGTATAATTAGAATAACAAAAAGGTAGACTAAAGTTTGTACTCCCATCTAGTCATTCATTTCATCATTATGTTTATATAGCACAAGGTTCAGTTAGCTTTGCACAAAAATAGAAACGTCCTCCAAAGAGATACTTTTTACTTTCTTACTTTGAGTACATTTCAGAGCCTGTACTTTTTTACTTTTACATGAGTAAAGAAGTTAAATCAGTACTTCAACTTTTACTGGAGTAGTCTTTAACAGTACTTCTACTTAAGTACAGTGCTTTTGCCACCTCTGCTCAGGAGGTAGAAGGTTGATGGCTCGATCCTTGGCTGCCCCAGTCTGCATGCCAAGAAGAGACTAACCTCAAGTTGCTCTCCGATGCTTCTATCGCAATATGAATGTGTGTAAATGTTAGATAGAAAGCAGAGAAGTGATTGTGTGAATGGGTAAGAATGGATGAATGCTCAGGTAGAGTAGAGAAGCGCTATATAAGAACCAGTTTATTTACTATTAATATTTTAATATGATGTTTGTGCCTGTTTTAAAATAATGTTAGGTCATCATAAGTCTGTTGAATCAGAGGTAATATAGTAAATAACCCCATCACCTATAAAGCTTTCGCTTCTTACACAAATTTAAATGTAAAGGGCTGAGTGTTATTAGCTGTTGCATGTACAGGTAGCTTACTTCTAATGAATAGGATAACTAGCATTGTGCCCACTATACTCATCACAAATAAGAACTATATCCATTTGCTGACATACAATTGCCTGAAGCAGTCAGAGGTACTTGGTAGGGAAGGGAAACGGACATCATTCCTGGTAGATCTGGCACTTGTAAACAACAGCCAGCAGGCAGTCGCTCTCAATATTCTACCAGCTTGAAGCACCTAAGTCAGGGATTGAATCTGGCTGACTGCGGTGGTGGTGGTGGTGTTTGTGTTAATCAACCACCCCCACCTGAGTGCTGAAACAGGTCTTTATTACCTGTGAACTTTGAATTACAGCATTTACTGTTTCTGTCTTAAAATTTGACTGAATTGGAATGAACGCATTACTTTAAATTCCAAATAAAATTTGGTGATGTAACAAAAGAAAAGGCTGGTGATACATTGCCACGGCAGGCAGTCTAATTTCACAGGGCAATTATGCGAACCAAAATGTTTTAAAAAGAAATACACATTCTCTTATTGTGAGTCATTTATTTTCTTATTCTGATTTGAGCATAAATAAATTAATTAATTCTGTTTTATGCTTATAATTCACATATACTGTAGGTGTAACTGCATTTGCATTTCTTTGTGTTCCTTCATTTGTATGCATATTTGCAGGTGTGAGATCCAGTCTTAGTACGCATGTATCCATATTTATGCAATGTATCTCTGTGTATACACATGCACGCATGAATGAGTGTGCGTCCGTGTGTTCATGAGTCCGTGTTTGTGGGAGGCAGTGACCTTTGTGTCTGATGAGGTATCTGCCAAGGACGATGAGGAGGCAAAGCAAGATAAAGACGATGACAGCCACTACCCCTCCGATCACGGCGTGGTCCACCCCCGAAGTTGTTGACATGGCTGTGGGGTCTTAAGAAAAGGTCGGGCAGTGTGGAAGAAAGGAGAAGAAGGGGGGAAGGGGAAAAAAAGAGAAGGCATAATAAAGAAA
The DNA here is from genome assembly GCA_015107715.1 of Tylochromis polylepis. NCBI lineage: Eukaryota > Metazoa > Chordata > Actinopteri > Cichliformes > Cichlidae > Tylochromis > Tylochromis polylepis. The sequence goes on from VVHJ01031917.1 coordinate 12,392, forward strand.
GAGAAAAAAGCAAGAGAAAATGAGGCAGAAGCAGTGAGAAATAAGGGGTGAGCATGACAGAGAGACAGAGATTGAGAACAGAGGGGGAGACGAGGGGGTGGATGAATATTGGTGGAAACGGATGATGAAAGGCAGTAGAAATAAAGAGAGCGAGAGAATAATGGGGAGAGTGACAGAGAGAATACAGAGTGAAATGACAAGAACAGGGGAGCAGAGAAGACTTGTCAATATATAAAACCCACTGAGGCAAAGTTTCAGAAGACAAAGACAGGGATGTGAAAAAAAACCAGGCGAAAGAAAGAAGGCCATTGAGTCACCTTCCATTAAAAATTGTTTGCAGTCTACAAACTAAGTACCAATCACCTCGTGGGAACCTTGTGGGAACACACACAAACTCTTGATGTTGGCTGAAATCCTGGCCCCTTCAGCTGTGGTGATTTCTGTTATATCACTACGACTGACTGATTTTATGCTCCTCTTTGAATTAAAATGTTCGGTCTTGAGAAATCCAAGGTATTGCACAGAACTGTACAAGAGTCCCAAACCTCCAGGGGCTCCCAAAGCCCCAGATTCTGCTTCTAGGATGATTTGATTAAATATAAATTTATCTTAATTCAATCATGGAGGATTTTGAATGAATATGTTTCATATACTCTAGCACATTTAAAAACTTTTTGTTGTTAATTTTAAGTCATTGACGTTCCATCAAACAAGTAATGAGTAAGAGTTCTTCATGACTTACTACAGTTTAAAATAATTGTCATGTATTGCTTGATAACAAAGCCATTTGTACAGCACTGTACTTACAGGATATTGTACAGGATTGTAACACTTAGCTTTTTAATGATTTAAAAGCTGTGTTTAACATGTATTATCAATATATGTGTAAAAAAAATACACAAGCCTAAATTGCAGTGCAACCAGAAAAGGCAGCAGGCAATTCATTTGCTGCATCTTTTGAAGTTTTTGATTAATGTTATTAAGACTTCTGTTTTCAGTGATATTTGGGTTTTGAGTCTATCTTATCTCAAATGTTTTGAGTCTTCAGTTTAGTTATATTCCAGTACTTTCTATAGTATTCTCCTCTGTATTTCCTTTTTCCTCCCTTGTCTTTCCCCTGTGTCAAGTTTATTCTTATGTCTGTTTCCCTGTTTAGTTGTTTCTACCCATTTTGTGTTTTGCTTTGCTAGCTAGTTGTTTATCCTCTGTGTCTTGTATTTTGTTTTATCCCCCCCACCCCGTAAGTGTTTTATATTGTCTGCACCTGCGTCTTGTTTCTGTCCAGCTGTGTCTAATCCCCATCAGCCTTCATTGTGAGCTAATATAATCCTGTCATTCCTTTGTCCAGTGTCACAGTGTCTGTTTAGCCTCCCAGTCTGTTTTCTGGTTATTCCTGCTTCCTTCTGGATTTATGTTACTTTGATCAATGACTTTATTACTGGACTGTGTATTTTCATTTTACATCGTCTGCCTCTACATATCGGTATCTGGATCCTGAGTTTCATTCTCTCCACATGAGTTCGCAAGCTCGGCAGACTCATTACACATGAATAGATTTCCCTAAAATTTATCTGTAGTTATTTATTGTCCTTATTAACATAATATGACACAGCAGTTTAAAAATAATCTTGTTTTTTATTGATTGCTTATGCTCTACACGACTCTGCTTGAATCAGCTGTTTGTTGCATTTGTGGTGTTCCAAACAAATGTTGCCACCAGGGAAGTTGCAGGCCACCTTCAGATAGACAAACTATGCAACATCAACACCTACAGATGAAGGGTGCTTCTCCTGTCTCTAATTTAGTTTGTTAATTTTCATTTATTGGCCGTTATAACAGGTGACACCAAGAAATAAGCAAATAGCTCAGCCAAGTCGCGCTCTACATGACATAAAAGAAGTGTCATAAAAATACAGGAAAGACCTAATGGTAGCATAATAATGTCACACTATTAAGCATTTGCAAAGTGCTTAATTCATCTTTTATATAGCATTACTCCTCTTTAGTATGCCATTTATAAACACAGATATGTTTTACCATCTGTTACTGTTACAGCAGTTATCACTGCTACTACATAACTGCTAGTAACAATTATAATCATAATCATAGTCATATCTGTATTTATAAACGTCATACTACGGAGGAGTAATGCTATATAAATGATGAATTAAGCACTTGCTAATACCATAATAATGATTTAGTGGTACATAATTATAAAGTGCTAGCAACTTAAAAAATTTTCACTTATGTAGTGTCTACACTTTAACACAATTTTTTCAGAAAAGTTTTTCATTTTTCTTTTCTTTTTTTTGACTTGAGTAAGCTTCTGAATAATGCTCAGTTGATTTTAAAAGAAGACACCTTTTTCTTCTTTAAACAGCTTTTTTTTTGTTTGTTTGTTTGTTATGTTCTGAAGAGATGAAGGTTTTTCAGCCAACAACAGAAAATTTTAAGTTCCTCTTTTTGCCTCACATCAGCCACTTAATCAGCTTACTCTTCAGAGGAGAAAGCGATCTAAGTGGAAATAACACGATACATCAGTCATTTCGCCTGGCTTTTTAGAACTGATCAGACACTGGGTGTTCATTATTTGAAAGTCACTTAGGCAGGAACAACTGAAATGCAGCATGTCTTATACCAAAAAACACACACCTTTAAAAGATATTAGAGGAATAAAAAGAAATGATTTTGGAGAGACTGTTTTTTACCTGACAATCAGCAAGTTAAGACAATGTGGAGGACAAGCTATTTTTCTTTACACTCAATTGGATTGAAGGAAAGAGACACTGAAACACAGCAATAGCCACTGTCAAACAGAAATAAAACTGAAAGTGAAGATGGAAGAAAAGAACATTTTACAACCAGCTGGGTCACCAAATGATGTAGTGAAGGGCCTTTTTGTAGGAAAAAATATATTTCAGCCAATTGGAGACGTGAAGGGCCTGACAGCGGTGAACCAGAGGCCAGCTCTAGACAGAGAATGGGAGAAAAGAGGAAAAGGGGAAAGCGGAGGGTAGGACTCTGTACACCGGTCAGAATAACACACAAACACAGAGAGTCAGGCACACACTCTGGTTGGCCAGCATGGAGGTGAGAGAGGGGCATGCTGACGAGGCGAGACTGAGAATGAGCCCATAAATCCTGCTGTCAGCATCAAAGGAAAGCAGACAAGACCCAAGAACACCTCGAAGCCTGACCCCCTCCCTCCTTGGTACGCACACATAGACACACATAGAGAAACACACACAGAGGAAGTGGAACACTGTGTAAATGACTTGTACCACTTAAGGGGTCATGCTAGTCTGTGTGTCTTTGAGAGATAGAAATGAGTGTGTGGTGTAAGTGTGTGCTGCACGTGGGAATGGTGGGTACTTGTGTCTGGAGCCAGTCTGTGTATGTATGGGCAACAACAAAGCATTATGTGGGCAGGAGTATAAAATATTCATCCCTCTACTCACAAGTTCAAAGTGTCCCCAGACTACTTTTTTCCCCCCAGAATCACAGACAGACAAAAACAAAACTACAAAGAGTCAGGCTGACAGACAGGTGGACGAAAAGTTGGAACGTCAGAAAACAAAAAAACCCACAGGTGACTGGTGGAAAAGTTATACCTGTAATGTTGCATGCTTCATCTTCTGAAGTGGATGGGTGGATGGATTGTTGAATGTATAGATGGATGGAGGGATGGTTGGTGGTTAGATAAGTGGAGGAATGTTTGTTAAGGAAGAGATTTGGGGTTCAGGATAATCAACAGGAGGAAAGAGGAAGACAAGAAAAAAATGTGAAACAGCTGTGACACAGCCAAACAAATGCCATTTTGTCCTTTATGGAGTGTTCTGTCATCTCCTTTCTTGCCACGCTTTTTTCTGTGTTTGCGTGTGTGTGTGTGTGTGTGTGTGTGTGTGTGCATGTAACACAAGGTCAGAATATTTTTGACTGCTACACAATTCAAGATCAATTTTTGGTACAGCGGAAAAACATAAGAAAGCTTCAAACGTTTTGGCTTTTCTCGGCTATACTAAGCTTCTCGCATCTCTTTGTTTACAGGTGTGTGTGCGTAAGTGTGTAACTGGTTTTACCTGTGAAAGTGTTAACTCCATTCAGCTGGACTGAAACTGGGGGTGTAAGGGAGGAGGCAGGGGATGAGTAGGCGGGAGAGGCAGTGACGGGAGTGATGCTTGAAGAGCGGGTGGAAGGAGGAGTTGGGGTTGAAGTGGAGTCAGGGGAAGAGGAGTCGGGAGAGAATGGCAGGTCAGGGAAGAGAGCATTGGAGAGGGTCGTGGTGGAGGATTCAGAGATGGTGGTTGACACATCAGCTGATGAAGGGGAGGAGTTTGAGGAGGAGGAGGTGGTGATGGGGTCAGTAGTGGAAAAGGGGTAAGAGTAAATGGAATCAGAGCCAGAGCCGAAGAAGCTGTCAGTAGGAGATGAAGATGGGAGGGAGGAAAAAGGGCTGAAAGATGAAGAGTCAAATAAGGGAACTGTGACTTTTGGGGAGTCTGGTTCCACGGGATCTTTGAGGAGGTTGAGAAAAAATGAAGTGCAGTAGGAGAAAAAAAATGGGTAAGCAAAGCGCAAAAATGACCACAAATTGAATGAACGGGTCACATAAAAGCAAAGGGAGAGAAGCGCAAGAAGTGAACAAAAGCGGTTGGATGGTAAGAATGGTGTTTAGGTGCGGTTGGATGAGAAAAAAAGCAAAACAAAAAACAAAGACAGGAGGAAAGAAACAAAAGAAAATCAGAAGAGAAAAAAGATGGAAGTACAAGCAAAGCCACAACAAACAAAAGAAGAAATAAAAAAAAACGTGATGAAGAAAGAAGACATCCCATTCCCGAGTCCCTCTCCTTCCTCTTTCTGTCACCAAACATCCCTTTCTCCCTCTTTTTGATTTTTCTCCTTACCTTGCACCAAGAGTGTGTACTCCCCCTCGCTGTTTCCAATGCCGTTGTCAGCATGGCACACGTAGACGCCATTATCTGATTTGTTGAGCATCAAGAAATGCAGGATAGCACCATCAGGTTTGGCCTGTAAGGGGAGCCCTCCATCTTTCTTGTCCCACGTGTAGCTAGTTGGCCTGATAGACACAGAGAATGAGAGACCTCAGCTGAAACATATACAGTCTGAACGTTTTTTTTTTTTAAGTTACTTAACTTTAAAGAAAAAAATCAAAAGATTCTGCAGGGATGAGAGAGGGGAGCTGTGACAAGTGCTTCAGGAGAAAGAAAAAAAAGGTTGAGCCAGAAAGGCAAAAAGAAGGAATGGTCAAAGGAGCGGGGAAACTCGGAGGAATAAAGACAGAAAAAGAAAAGATAAAAGCAGAAGAGGAGAGTAGGGCAAAGGAGACATGGTTAGAAGAAAGCAAAATAGAAACAGGATGAAGGAGGAGAAAAAAGGAGGGATGTGGAAGTTGTTGCAGGAGACAGTAAAGTACATGAATAAAAAAGAAAGATGGAAAGAAGAATGGCACAGCTTGAAGAAGAAAGGCGCTTAAAAGCGACGGAAGGAGAAGAAGACAACAGAGGGAAGATCAGCATTTCAAATCAGGCTGCGCTAAAAAATCCATTCTGCATAACAGATTGTGAACGAGAGAGATAGCGAGAGGAGCTTTGATAAAAGAATCAATTATGTAAATGTGCAAGTCCTTAAGCACTGTACAGTAATTAGGATGACGGGGAGTCTGAATTGGGGACAGACCTGAATATACTGGACTGATTAATCACTCTTGGAAATGTGAAAAAACGCCTAGCGACACCTAAAGGTGTGATCTGCAACTTCACGGCTTGGGCCAGGTTGGCATTCGTACACTAACTGTAAATGGCAGGAATAATGAACCTCTTAAGCCACTTCAAACCAATATTTTAAAATCTAGTTGGATGAGTCGCAGCTGTAAAGGAGTAACTCTGTTGGTCTTTGCTGCTGGGTAAAATTCTCCAAATGGCTGAAAGCTAATGAAAAACACAATCTGCTCCCTTGACACTTCCCGTGGAGCAAACACTTGGAAAGACCAAGTGTCAAAGTTTCGAGTATGCTTCATTTTAGGCATAGAAATCCTAACAATCCTGAGGGGAAAGTCTCTCGGTGCCCTGAGGCAAATAAAAGATGATTATTCAACCATAAAATGTTTAAAAACCAGCATGTCTTTTCAGTACATTGTGTGGTTACCTGCAATAAAATGTAATCTTCTGTTGTTTTACACTGCTCCCAAATGCTTGATAATGTGCAATTATCCGAACAATTAACTGCACATTTACAGGCTGTAACTCGTGTAGTAATATTAAACATAATGCTCAATATACGTTTACATACAGCGGGCAGCTTAAGTGGAGAAAGCGGATTGGTGAGATCACGATAATGATCTGTTAATTCCCAGCATGCAGGTCTAAACTCTATGCTTTATTCTTGGCTGTGAGCCCCGCTTAGGTGGAAAGTTTTCAATTAGCACACATGCATTAGTAAACACTGTACAAAAGTCATGATACGCTTGAAGACATTCTTTATTGCAATTATGGGTACTTTGGAGCCGCGTACGCCTCCCTCTCCCAGTTGTAATCATTATCACTGAGAAGAATGAGCTTTTGGGTATTTCTGCTAAATTATTAATATGAGATTTGTTAAATTAAGCTAATTTATAAAATCTTTGTAATTCAACAGTTATTTCATCCGAACATATCATGTCAACAGATAATGGTATTTTTACAATTAGAGATTATTAATGGATAAGCCTTGTGATTTTTTTATGTTGTTTTTATTTTTGATTAAATCCCAGAGACTACATGCGAATCTCATTACTCTCGCTCTTTCCAACCCACTCTGTGGCACTCAGTTCCAAGGTCACCGTTTCCTGCAGAATATAGACAGCCTTGAAGCGGCTCTAATTAACTTTTTTATATTAACAATGGGTGAAATGATTATGCCACTAATTTTTTTTCCCGTTTTCATCAGCAGTTGAAGCTTGCAAAGAAATTGGAGCATTTAGATGCTAAAGAGCCATCTATACATCTATACTATAGCAGCAAAGGAGGAAGAACATCGCTCAGCAGACTGGACATACAGACTCAACGTACAAATGAATGACAATGTTGCTCTGTTTGTGCCACGTGTATAAATAAACTTCTGTTTAACAACCTGTTTGCTGTAGATATACAACAGCGTTATTTAACTTACTGCCAGTGGGCCAAACTGGGACCACCACAGGCTGCCGGCTGGTGCACTTGTTCGTTAAATAATATTTACTGAAGAGGCTCCACCTACGTTTAATGTTGTATGAACTCCTTCAGTTGTAACCAAAGGATTTGTAACTAATTCAGATAATAAATAAAGTATGTGCTTTATCTGTATCCACAGGCATCATCTCAATACTTGCATGAAATTAATGTGGTTTAAAAGTCACTAAATCTGAAAATAAAATTGATGACTCGGGGGGCCTTTTAATCATTATTCACTCTTTATTTATTTAGTGAGGTTATGGTCAATATTGCTGTTTGTTAATTAACTGGACCCTGATCTCCTGTCATTAAGAAAAAAAAAAAAGTGGCCCACAGGCAAAGAAGGGTATAGAAAAGTCCTCCAGGCTGAGCATACCTGGTTGAATGTGGCAACAGCAATGTGGCTGTATGGTACCAACAAACAGTGCTGTCCAAATGCCATTCCTCATTTCTTTATATTTTTCCTTGTATTTTTTAAAGTGGTCATGGGCAATAACTCTCGAGGCGTTTTGATCTTTTAAGGTTTTTCTTTATACACTGGCTGCTTTTTCCACTCACTCTCAATTCAGTTTTTGTACCTGAGCCTTTTCAGAGGAATGTTGGGAAGAACAAATACTTTGTTAATGTACTTAAGTAGAATTTCCAGGTTACCTTTACTTTACTTGAGTATTTATTTTTCTGATAACTTTTTACTTTTTGCTTTTACGCTCTACATTTTTAAACAAATACCTTTATTTTCTACTCTTTACATTTTCAAAACAGGCTTGTTACTTTTGGTTTAACACATTTGAAGGGACTTATTATTTCATGTCACTGTGGGCCTTCAAATATTAAACAGGTTTGAGCCTAAGCAGTAACACATAAAAGACAATCCTAATAGCATATCAATCACCAGGGGTTATTGCATAAAAAAGATGAAAGAGGCAAAACCATATAATCTACGCATAATTTATAGAGCCAGTCAAAGTGGGCTGGTGTTTATTTTTACTTTGAATGAGTGTAGATGTTCATAAGTTGTGTTCGCAGCACTTCAGTACTTCTAGCTAACCTTACAGAAGAGGAGCGAGTACAAAAGCAGTAACATGTTTTAAGTGTCGGGTAATTTCATATGCAACGTTGTTATCAGCTCAACAAATATCAGCAAACGCACAAACTGTGTGCAGTTTGTCGCACAGTGTGTCTACCACCTAAGGTCCAGCTGCTGTTTTTCACAGGGAGAGAAAAGAGTGCGAAATAACTTCACTCAGAGACTGAAAAGATCAGAAAGGCAGGACAGGAGAGAAAGAAGAGAGGTTAAAATGGAAATTTAAAGTTTACATGTAAGCCCTTTTTTGTTAAATTAGATATTGGCTCTCTATATGATATGAAGCTGGGGTTTTTTTTCATATCCTGCGAAACAAACAGAGGTATACTAACTGTGTATTATTGACAGGTTGCATGAAAATACTCTGCAGTGGATTTAAAGTAAAGCATAGTGTGTGACTGGTGCACAGTGGATGTGGTGTTCCTGGTTATAGTAATTTTACATAAAGGATAGCAGAGATTAATGTGAATTTTAGCTGATGACACTTAATTCACTGAATTCCACCTTCATACCAGCTTTATACTAGTATAAAGACAGAATAAAGAGTGTCACTGTGGAGAAGAGCGAAATCAGCCAAGATAGTCCTGCTTGCATCTTTTTGAATACAGTTGTGTAACTCCACAAAGACCAGTAAACCTCAGAACAGCAGCAGCAGTAGCACAGATCAGCTGATTACAGCCTATACACTAAGATAATCTACTACAGCCCACAATAGAAATTACTGTGAGCTATTATTCTTTTCCCCACTGTGAGCCACTACACCTGAATAAAATTTAGACTAAAGTATATATTCCCATGTACTAACATAATTTTATTACACTAATATAGCACAAAGTTCAGTTAGCTTTGCACAAAAATAGCTGATAGAAAGGTCCTAAAAATGACTTTTTACTTTCTTGATTTGAGCAAATTTCAGAGCCTGTGCTTTTTCACTTTTACTTGAGTAAATAAGTTAAATCAGTATAGAATGTCTGCACTTTTGCCACTTCTGCCTATAAATCATTCACGCAATAAGGGGTGAACCAGTGTCTACGCATAACAAACAACAAAAGAAACCATTTTAAATCTTCATGCACTTAACTACTATTAACTACCTGTTGCAGAAACAACAGGCTGCCTGATTTAGTATAAAATAAAATACCAATAATAACACATTTTGATTGCCATGAAATAGTATTTTTGCAACAGTAAGGTGATTTTCAAAGAGTTAATAGCTGAAAATTTGGCATATCTCGGCAGCGTGTCCTTTAAAAATTTTAAGGAAACTGCACAAGTATAGGACCAATGAAGAAGTCGCAGGGCTAAAAAGCTACCTGCAGCAGATGAACATTAACTAAAAGTCATGTCCTTAAAAAATAAGAAAAAATCCAGCAAATACCTGACACTGGACCAGAGAGATGCATCTAGTCCTTAAGTTGATTCATGTTTGCGAAGCTACATCAAAAATGTTCTCAGCGTTAAAGTGGTTTTCAAAGTAGGGAAATAGGGAGAGAAAGCTGAATTTGCCAAGTTACACAAAAACTGGACTGAAAATCAGTGAAAAACAGGCCTGGGAGTGATGAATCTAAATTTGACATTTTTAGTTGAAATTGTTGTCATGATACACAGAGAAGGTCAGGAAAGAGGTGCATCTGTAAAGAAACACTCTGTCATAGCTTGGAGCTGCATTTCAGCCTGTGGTGTTGGGGATCTTGTAAAAATTGACGGAATTATAAAGGCAGAAAAGATTTTGATCCACCATGCAATACCATCTGGAAAGCATCTAATTGGCAACAACCTCATTTTTCAGCATGACAATGATCCCAAACACACTGCCAATACAGTAAAAGCAAACCTGGATAAAAAAAACAAACAATGGAACAGTATCAGTCATGGATTGAGTCTCCCCAGAGCTCAACATTATTGAAACAGTGTGGGATCATCTTGACAGAGTATCAAATAAAGCGCAGCCAACATCCAAATAAGAGCTTTGAATGTCCTTCAAGAAGCTTGGAGAACTATTTCTTCAGAAATTACAAGAAAGCGTGCCTAAGAGAGTCCAAGGTATGTAGAAGAATAAAGGTGGTCATACCAAATATTGACTTTCAAGCTCATTAGATTTGTACTGTATGAACTTTGTTTTTGCCTTACATGCTGTATTTCCATTTCTGTTTGCACGTCTAAATAAACTGCTGCACCTGTTTCCTATTTTCCTAGCAAACTATAAAGAAAAGAGATGTGGCTCAAGACTTTTGCACAGTACTGTAAGCTATATTACGCTTTGGCTACAAATATTTGGTCTTTTTAAGATAACTGAACTACAGGACATGGACGGCCTTGTCTGTTAACAAGCCACAGGTTAGCAATCTACGTGTCATCTGGTGTTTTCTAAACATAGCCACAACCTTGCAGACTTAAGGAAGCTTGCAAGCATTAGGTCAAGGTTATGCCAGGCTTTTAAGCTGTAAACATGTTAAGTGTAAAGTCTTGGGAGAGTTTAACTCAGTTATGTGACTTGAAGAATAGAAATGTAAAGTGACTGTGAGCACTACCCCGTGTTCCTGATCAAATAAATGGGAACTATAATAGAATGTAGCGCACAAATCCTTTTCTCTTCTATTAGAAAGTTCTTGCCGCTGGGCGTCAAGGAAACACAGTATAGAATTTGATACGCTGTTATTCTTTTGAACCTGACAGGATGTGACCACAGAGAGAAAAGTGTGTATCGTGGAATGGAGTGTGACATTCATTGAGTTTGATTGGGGCGGGTGGTTAAAAAGGAGGATAGGGAGCTGAGTGGCTGGGGCTGTCGGAGGAAAGGTGTTGTTGCAGTGATTGGGTTTTGACTGACAGCTGCAGGGGCAACCTGTATCTGATTCGATTGGACACTAGCTCATCCACAAGCAGTGGTGCACATAACTGAGCACACTCCCCTCTCTCTCCCTCACACACACACACACACACACACACTCTCTCTTGTTTGCGCTCCCCCTTTCTGTCTTAGTCATTCTCTGCTTGTCACCATATCTTTCTGTCTCCCCTCTGCCCACGCTTTTCTCTGCTTACCTCTCCTCTCCTGTCAATTTGTTTTCCTTTCCTCTCTACCTTTCTTTTCTTTGCCTCTTTTTTTCTGTCTTCTCTTCTTCTGTGGTCTTTTTATTTTCCACTGCCACTCAGCAGTCATTCTTATCTAAAGCCTCTCCATGTACTCCATGTAAATTTTTACAGTGAGTGATCCCAATAGGAGCACCCTGAACATTTGCCCTGTCAAGGCCATTTCGAAGTAGACACTGCAGAGCCGTTTAATATAACAGAACAAGACTATTCCTTATGCAGAACAAACATGATTCAGTGGATGGTTGAAATGTTTCCCAAACAAATGGATTTCTAGTATTGGTGGTCCCCCGACTGTGGCACACTCTCCATGCCTTGCTTCCTTACTGCCTATAATTTATCCACCATGCTGCCTGTTACAGCACGTACATGCAATGACAGTCACCTCCTCCTCCCCCGCCCCCTGTGCGTTCCACCTGCCAATCAAACTTACCAGCTAGTCTTCTTCCTAGCCACTCTTGTGATGAGCTGACAGGGAAAGAGAATGAGTAGGGAAGGGATGACAGCAGAGTAGAGCGTGGGGGAGAGTGAGGAGGGGAGGGATGGGGAGTTTAGAGGGAAAAGGTGTGAGGAGAGATAGATGAGAGTTATAGAAAAGGACGAAGTGAGGAGGAGGAGGCCGAAGGGTGGAGGCATGACAAGGCGGAGAGGCGCGAACGAGCTATGAGTGACAAGGCGGCAGAGAGATACGTGATGATAGAAGGATGGAAGGAGGAAGAAGATGGAGAAGAAATACGGATCGATGGAGATTCATCTATAATGCAGAAAGGCCAGGGGAAAGTGCATTTGTGTGGGCAGGATTTAAGATGCAGCTTGCAGTTTGTTTCTGTGTGCATGTGGGTATCAGAAAAAATGTGTACACGCTGTATCAGTGAGCACACCAGAGCGTGTTTGAGCAGATTTTTGTTTTTGCTAACTGCGTCCGTGTGTGCTCGCACACAAGTCCTGTTTGAACAAGAGACCATTTGCACAAGAAGGCATCAGAAACCGAACATGTTAATTTTTGATTGCTTACAAGTGTTTCTGTGTGTGTGTGTGTGTGTGTGTGTGTGTGTGTGTGTGTGTGTTTACTGTGACTGCTGTTACCTGCATAATTAGTGTGAGTGTGTGTGCGCGTTTTTTTCAGAGTTTTGTTTATCATATGATTGTGTACCAGTGCTGTGTAACCTGACACCTTTACAGTGAGAAAATGTAACAGTATTTACATGTGTGTCTACTTCATTGTATGTTGATCTAGAATGCCTCAAAATTCAATTGAGGTCCTCCACACAACCGGGGTGAGAGCTTCGATTACAGTAAAGCCAGCCTGAACTGTTCATTACAGGCAGGGCTTCCATCGATACATCTTACAGTAAAACAGGCCAAAGTGCTATATAAGAGGTATTCAGGCATTTATCTGAATGTGGTCATGAACTCAGGTTCACTAGACAGGAATCATGTCAAGCAATTGCACTTACTTCAGAAAAGCTACAGGCACTCCACAAAAGACATATAAACCCTGAATTAACTGTCAAGAAAAAAAAAAAGGTAGCACATGTTGAAATTTTAGAAAATATTTCAGCTTTAATGATCATTGAGTGCTTAAGGCCCTGTGAGCAAGAAGAGGTGCAAGGAATGTGACTTGAAAAGTATCTTTTGATATCAAAGACAATGACATCTCCTAAAAGCTGATATCTTTTAACTATGACCACTAATGATTTTATCACCAATCTTAGCACTGTTAGGTCTTCATTTAGTCAATTTTAGCCTGCCTTATAAAGCCTACAAAATAGAGATCAGAGTAACACTTACACAACTTTAATACCAGAGTGGAAGTGTGAAGCTAAGTGGTTGCAACACCTTTAACTTGGGGCTTTTGTTTGTCAGCGACTGATCATATTAGTTTTAAAAAGCTTTCGGGTAACTACAACAATAGGTGAACCCATTAGTGTCGACATTCAGCGCTGATCCTGCTGTCTTCGGTTCAGTAAGAGTGAATTCAGCTTGTTGCTAGGTCTAACCTGTCAGGATCACTTCAACACAAAACTAGCAATTATTAGCATTGTATAGAGAGATAGTAGTTCAGCATCCTGTTATGTTGGTCTGAATTATTAGTTATTGATACTTAAACCTTGAAAAAAAAGATGCAACTTGACTACTTCAGGTTTAAGCAGACGTTTTACTGCTCATCCAGCTGGATTCTCCGGTTCTAAAAGAGGCACTGTGATTGTTGTTTTTGTGTCTTTCACAATCATTTTTTCTTTGTTCAGTGATGATGTGACAAACTGTGAATCACAACTCAGCATACAAGAGCGCCATCAGTCACAAGTGGGAGGAGCTTTACTGCCAATTCAGTCAATGACAAGATTCATCACTCCAGTCATTTAAAAATATTTCAACTGTGAATCATTGAGTTTGGGCAAAGGGGAGAGCCTTGGTTTTCTCGCAAGCTGCTGGAAGATGTTGAAACATGACCATGACATTATGTGCTAGTGCATAGTTAAACCAGATAAAGGATATTGTTTGGGATGATATTTTTTTTAATTCACTTTTTAAATATTGTTGCTCTGACTAATAATTGTGCCTCGATTAGTGCAAATTAAATCAGTAGGTGATTGCATATGTGTGAATGGGTGCAGGTGTACGTGTTTAAGCACTGAGGCATCTGTTTGTCTTACTCGGGGTTGCCCTTGCCGACACACTGAAGAAAAAACTTCTCCCCCTCTCTAGGCAGAGTGCTCCCAGGGTATATCACCACGTTCGGGGAATCTGTAAGTATATGACAGACACACCCACAAATACACACAGAGACACAAAGTATAGTTATATAACAGAAGACTCGTAACCATGCAAACATGCAAACAGCCCAATCTCATTCATCTCCATCTCCATCTACTCCCATCTGCATCCTGTAGGCGTCACCATCTCTCTGCCTCCCACAATGACATAACCCCTTACACAACATCACTTTCCACCGGCGATGCAGTACTGTCATATTTCCCACAGGGTGGCAGCAGTGACACAGACTCCATAACTCCAATTATAGTTTCATTTTAGATGATAGCCCTCTCTCCTTATTCACTGTGACTCAACTCTGGCTAAGTGCACCAGCAAAGGAAGGTGAAATTCCTGTGTGGTCATGATTACAGGCAGCTAATGTGAAATTACTGGAGCAAAGATCAAACTGAAAAAGGGGGAAATGGGCTTATACTGCCCAATAAAAGAAAAGGTCAGGATAGAAATAAAGAAACAGAGCGGTCTGAGGTTTTCCATTGCATTTTTTTGTCTCACTCGTCCCTCAGTAGCCTCTGTAACTGCCCCCCCCCCATTTCCCAGTTGACTCACACAACACTCGCAGAGCCTGCTCGCTCCTCTTGTCCCCCGGAGTAAGAGAGGGGTGGTTGACGGCGCAGGTGATGAGCGTGTTGTCATCGCTGGCGCTCACCTCCAAGGTGAGCTCGCTGCTCACGTTGTATGTGGGGTTGTCTTCAGCAGCCTCCACCACCTCTGGACCGCCTGCAGTAAAGAGGAACAGGAAGAATATGGTCAGGTGGATAGTGCCTGCATCTCAACCGGGGACTGGTACAGTAGTCTTGAAAAAAAATAGACACAACTCACAAGCTATGACAGAGAAAAGGACTTTGCACTGTAATTAGGATGTGGTGGTTTCATGTCACAGAACTGTACAGAACTACAATGACCCCCATTTGTTCCCATTAAATGAAAAATGCTTTTGCAGTTACCTTGTGCCCTCGGGTGTTTTGTTCTGCGATGTATCATTTTGTCCCGCATACACTGTATGTCTGACAATCCATTTCAAACCATATTTTTAGCAATGTGAGAAAATATCATTGTTTTCTCTCCCCATCATCATTTTTTTTCCCTGCTGACTCATTCAGTGACGCATAAATCATTCTGTCCAATAAGACTTCACATCACAGAGAATCTTTGTGTTCAAAATAATTAGCTTACTGTACCTTAACCAGATAGGCATTAGTGAGTCAACAGAAAATTACTCAATAACACTTATAATTGATCCATATTTTAAGTCATTAATCACTGCACACATTCTTCATTGTCGTTCAGTCATTAATAGGATGTAAATTGAAGACATCATCTTTCCACTGTTTAAAAATAGTCTTATAATTGGTAGCTGCAGCACCACATTTGTTCCATTTTGCAATCAACTACTGTGGTTGTGGTTGAATTTCCTTAAACTCATCCATTGACAGTTGAACACATGAAAACAGTTTCTTCTGGCAACACTCGTTTTATTTTTAATTTCTCATGTAATCAAAACACATCTCAAAACTTTCCATCTATCCTCGAATGTGTTTTCTGTAAAGGTAAACCTTGCACGATGGCAGCTCCAAATGGCAAATGAAAATTTCAGCTCTCTTCAGCACCCACAGCCACACTGCAATGTAACATCAGTAAACTGCACAGAGCACGCTCATGTTTACTAACCAGGCCAGTCTGTGATGTTTCATGCTGAAGGACACCAAAGGGACAAGAGAGGCTAAAGATCTAATGCTGCTAAGTCCATCTTTCTTTGGACTCGCTTGCTTGCTGTTGCTTAGGAGATGGATTGCATTGCATATGATTTGATCCATCACTGTAGACAGACAAGCAACTGTACTGAAGCACAGTATTTATTCTGGGAGATAAAGAGCATCTGCAACATCTTTCACACAATCTGTTGAAGCTCTATTTCTCAATTTAAAATGATGAAACAGGTCAGATTTTATAGAAAAAGTTTTAAGTAACAATATGCTCGGATTTGCATATACTGTCGAAACACTTCAAAAGCTGTTATATTTCTTTCCTTTAAATTTACGGAAGCTGCCACGAGAAACTGTGCTGAAGAAGAACTGGGCAGACGTGCCTGTGCCTGAGCAAGCAACAGCAGCAGCACTACAGTTATAGTATGAAAGCATAAACACAGTTGAGTTGTTGTCAGCCAGAAATCGCATTCTATTGTAAGAAAAGATATCAAACTGGGTGGTCAGACCGTGAAAGTGGTTGGTGAATCTTGGAAAGTGGACCAGAACCTTATCATTTACTCCTGCACGGGTTGACGCACACACTCACACATGCACACACAAGCATGGGCACATGTAGGTCAAGCTCATGAATAACATATACACAGCGGAGAGAGATAGTGGCAGGAAAGAGGATTGAAAAACACACACCTGTTTTTTTGTTTTTGTTTTTTCCCCATTGTCTCACACTTTCTCTCAAAAACACAGATATTATAGACACCTCCCTCTCTTTTCCTTCCTCCCCCCAGAGAACTTTTCAAATACCACTGAATCTAATGACATCTCTCTTTTTATTACCATGACCAGTCCTCTGACCCGCAGAGAAAATTAGTTTACTTTCCAGGTGGATTTCAATAATCGTATGCCACTCTGAGGAGTCACTTTCTGTCTCTCTCTCTATCCTCTCTCTCTCTCTCTCTCTCTCTCTCTCTCTCCACACACAAATACAGGCAGTATATTGCCTTTATTAAAGACCATGGATCTCCAAAACCAGACTTGGGAATGATGAAGCACTATTTGTTTACTCCCTGACTCTTGTGTACAGTATTTTTAAATTCATGCAATTGAGTTTTAATACGGGTTTTGGGCCCAAGGGGTCATGGTACCAATTCAACATATTCATTAAGGAAAAAACAAGATGCAGTCAGTTTAAGTGCTTTTTCCCAAGACAGCTGTGATGCACATTTGCCCATAATTCACATTTCCTCAGTTCATTATTAGATAATCAGTGCAGATTTGCATGTCAGCTGCTGCAAGCAGAGCAATAACCAAATCAGACTGGAAAACAGCAAAAGGTTGTGCTACACTGGATTATGCATCATCTAACATATTCGACCGTTCAAAGGGTCAGTTTACCAAGAACCTGAAAACGGCTATAATTATTTAATTATTTTGTTTATTTCAAATTGATTGTAGCAAGATACAGAAACACTGAAGTCTTTTTAACTGTAACACATATGCATACCCATGCTGATCACTTTTGTTTCGTCCCCTTGGTCTGTGATATTCATCTTTAGGACTCCCGTCTCCATCCGTATAATGTGGAGTTTAATAGAATCTGGTGCACATAGCATTAGAGAGCGAATCTAAAAAGAACAAAAAATTCTCCACAGAAACAAGGTCCTCTTTACTGTTTCTCCAATTAAAGTGATTCATTGTGGAATAACTAGGATGTTATTTCTGGAAACATAGGTCATTGTTAATTTTTTAAAAATATTTTACTTCTGACTGCTGTGGGCATGAAGCACAAATCTCTATTCATCATCACCGAACTGAAGATGAAACAGAAATCTTCAGACATCTCAAAACCTGAACAAGATAATGGATATAATGTGTTCTGAAAGCCACGATAATGAGTACTTTTTCTATTAAAAATGTCCTACATAACTCTGTGATTGAGGTGGATTCCAGCAGGGAAGTCTCTCCCACAGTCTGGGAGGCAGTCAAAGCTTATATGGGGTGGGGTGGCTGTAACTCAGGCTGTAGCCAAATATCATCGGGAAAGGTACAAACCCCAAGTTGCACTCCAGTGTATTCACTGGAGTGTGAATGTTAGATAGAAAGCACTTAAGCATAGAAAAAAAAGTACTTGTATGAATGTGTGTGAATGGATGAATGAGGCAAGTTGTATAAAGTGCCTTGAGTGCTCAGGCAGAGTAGAAAAGCACTACATAAGAACCAGTCCATTTATCTTGGAGAGCAACTGGTCTACATGGGAAAATAATCTGTTGCTATAGTTTACCTGAGTATAATGGCTATGAAAGCGAATCCAGAGGTTCACTATTTCTTTTGCTTCCATCAACCAACATCAACTTTCTTCAGACTTTGTTCTTTTTTTCCCCCTCACTGTTATGGTGGGTCTGAAATGCCTAGTTTCAGGCAGTGTTCTCAATCTTTGGGTTTGTATAATGTCAGTGAGAGGAGATGTCCTTAATATGGTCACATCAGGCACAGCAGCCTCAACTAACCTACTGTTCAAACCTGTTGTTAATGATGGGCAACCAATCAGCAGACGTTTGGCTTAATGAAAGTGGCAAAGAGAGCTAAAACAGCTTTGTTCAGACAGAGAGGCAGAGTTTCTGGTATATAGTGCTGTGCAAGAGTAAGAGCTAGCTCTCATTTCTTTATATTTTGCCAGGAAAGTGATAAATAAGTGCAGCAATTCATCAAAACATGTGCAAGCAGAAGTGTAAATATATTATATAAGGCAAAAATAGAGGACGTATAATCTCAACAAGCCTGAAAGTAAATATTTAGTATGACCACCATTATTCTTCAACACAGTCTGAACTCTATTAAGCAAGCTTTCCTGTAATTTCTTTAAGTAGCCTTCATAATAACAAAGTAAATGATGAAGCTGTTGCCAATTTCCAGATGGTATTGCAAAATCTTTTCTGACTTCATAATTCAATCAGTTTTGGCACAATCCCAAACATGACTGGCTGATAAACCATGAAAGAACTTGAGAGTGCTTTACGCTCGCTGTTGCACCTCTCTCCTGACCAACCCACCAAATACTGATGAACATTTAAACAAAACAATTTCAAATTTGGATTAATTACGTCATTAGAACTGTTGCCACTGATTTAGAGTTCAGTTCTTGAGTAGTTTGGCATACTTTAGCCTGTTCTCCCCATTTCCCTTCCTTGAGAATGGCTTCTTGACAGTCACCCTGCTGTTAGCATTTATGCCCCTAATATATTACATGGTTCATTATTATTAACAACAGTTTAAAAGTTCATGTCACAAAACAGTTCACAAAAATACAAAATAATTACAAAAACATCGCATACGATCAAAGTAATGCCTTTAATGACTGCTAAATCATTAAACTAAATCTTAATATTCAGTGTTAGGAAAAGTGTGTGCAGCATTCTCCTTCATTAATATTTAAGCTCAACGATACTCCAGCACTTGCTAAAAATTTCATGGGATACCGACACTTTTCTATAAAACTCATATTCCTCGATTTAAAAAAGGTGGCCAATCGGCACATCCTTGAGACTGACTTCCCCCAAGGTGGTGATGCCATGCAGATGAGGTGGTGAAGCTGTTGATGCATCAGCCCTCAAGCGTACAATCTACTGTAAAATAATCATATTAGGAAAATCAAACAACTGGATGCAGCAATTACTGCGACCAGTATGTTTGGGACTTCATGGCTAAAGAAGCGTGCCTGTGACCAGAAGGTCCAGATTAGAGCAGAAAAATTTATTCAATTAATCCATTAGTTCATGGACCAAATGTTCCAAAATCCCTGCTTTCATAATCAAAGAAATGAAGCCGCCAGTGAGATCAAATTGTTTTGACTTAACTGTGTGGTGTCCTTTAATTATTGCACTGGGAAAATGTGATATTATCCAATCAAACTGTGATATTTTTTGTTTGGAAAAAAAATCCACTGATAATAAATAAAAAACTGATATTTTAACATTTCAAAACATTAACTGAGGAAAAACGATCATCATTTTGCCCATGTTTTCATTTTTAACTCTAACACTTTACAATATGATAATGCTGTCTAGATAAAGTTATCAAAATGAAGTAAAATATAATATTTTGCAACTTTTATCTTAATGCCTATCTTGAAACATACAGATGATATTTTATTTTCAATATGCTGCGAGTATTTAGTGACTCTTTAGAGAAAAGTGTGAGCAAAATTAATGCATTACAAAAAAAAAGAAGAAAAACAGCTCAGTTCAGTGTGGGGAAGTAAAGGAAATTAGTGAATAAGTTCTCTTTAAAATTCACTGTCATGCCAACTGGTACTTTACCCCCCACCACGACCAGTTGAGCTGATTGTAAGACTCCAGTTTCTCAAAGGTGTGAAAATGCATGACTGTGAATAGGAAGAAACAAATGCTCAGTAAAAAGCCTTCCTGTGAAAGAGTAGAAGGTTTTAAAATAATCGAAACAGTCATCAGATTTAATCTTTAAGTGGATTAGGTCCAGAGAAAGTACTGAAGTCTGATTTAAGCGTTCATATGAGGTCATCTAATTTGGAAATGTTAATTAGTCTTGTTACTGAATTACTGAGTGAAGCTGATGGGATGTATCTGTCTTGCTGTGTCCATGTGTGTCCATATTCGGTGGTTCAGATGACAAAGTGCTATACTCAAATTTAAGATATAGTATTTCCATTTTCTTCCACTTACTATTTTAACTTCATTTCATTCAAGTTTTTAAAAAATTTTTTACTCAGAACCTCTACATTCAAAAGGGCACTGTTTTTTTTTTTCCATCTGCAGTAATTTATATTTGCAGTTTTCTAAGACTTCCCAGCCTTCCACACGCATATAGTTTTGTCCATAATTACACATTACCGCAGTTGATTTTAAATCAAACAAAGAAGATGTGGTTGAAGTTCAGACCTTCAACTTTAATTCAGAGGTTTAATTCAACAAGTTGAACTGTTTGGGAATTACAGCCATTTTTATGCATAATTTTCAGCATAGTTTTCAGAAGCTTAAAAGTAGTTTCATGGCCAGGCAAACTCTGCTCATTAATGATCATTATTAATCATTATCCACTTTTCTCCAAGTGCTGCGATTTTTACACTTTGAGGAAGTAAAAAACTTTTTCCATCACTCTGTTTCTCTACCTTTCCTTTCTCGTCCATTATGTTGCTACACACAGACACAGGCCCATGTACCCCCTTCACCATCCGCCCTACGTTCTGCATTATGACAATTTAGGTTGGAATTCAACCGGTATGGCATTAAGTGCCAGCATAAATCCCCATTATCCCCAATCCAATACATCGATGTCACTAAATGATCCATAGCCCTTTCACACAGTACAACTAATACAGTCTTCAAAGCTCTTAGCCTTTCATTCTTCTCAATTACCACTCCCTTTCCCGCACTCTCTCTTGCTCTCCGTCTCCCCTCCACTCACTGCTAAATCCTCTTTCTGGATTTCTCTCTCCATTTCGTCAGCCTTCCCTTCTTTTCCACTTCTCTCTCCTGTTGCGCTCCCCAGTCCCCTCTTCTTTAAAACTGGTATCCCCTTTGCTTCATCCTTGCCCCCCCAATCTACTCCCACTCAGACACAAAGCTGCCTCACTTCTTCTTCTGCAGTTTTCTTAATTCCCCTTCATCTCTCTCTTCTTCCGTCTGTCTCTCTCAACATCGGCTTTTGCAGCTTCCATCACTCTCAGTATACTCGCAGTCAGTCTGTCTATTTTTATGCATACACACGCACACACGTGCTCCCGTTCATTCATTCACCTCTCTCTCTGTTCACTGTTTTCTCAGCAGCCCCTCACTGTCACTTTCTTGATACAAAGAGTCTTTCTCACTCTCTCTCTTTCTCACACACACACATACAAACACACTTTACTGTGCTGCCCTCATTCCCTTCTCTCTCTTCATCTCTCTCCATCTTTCCTTTTACTGTCAGTGAAGCTGTCACAGACATTGGTGAGAAGCAGTCTATGGGCTCATCTTTCCAACATCCACACACGCTTGGACTCACACACAAACATACACTGCAACTGCATGAATGAGAACCTGTAATAATAGCACACTGACCCGTGGTGCTCTTCTGTGATCTAGCCGGAGATGAGCACTGTGTATGTGTATGATTATTATCTGTCCATTACTAATGTTTGTGTATTGAACCGAATGGGTTTGCGTTTGTGTGTGTGTGTGTGGGTTTGTCTTTGTGTTTGTGACAGAGTGTGTGTCATCCAAGCAATGACTGATTGGTGTTGTGCAGTGTCAGGATGGCTGAGCGAGGCCTCAAACACAACATCATTCATATGGAGTTGATCTCCTTCAAATCTCTCTTGGTGTGTCTCTATTTCTCTCTGTGCTCACGCCATTTCAAAGGCTGGGTTCATCCAAATTCCACAAAATAAACTTTGTCTGTATACTTTAGATGCAACCCGTTCACCAAGCCAGATCAGTTATTCAGCAAAACATTGAGGAACACTTAATGTTTTACAAATTCATTAATTTTTGCGATATCTGTGCAAGGCAGGGGCACAGACCCGGTAATTTTGTACACGGTATTTAATATCCTAATCATGACAAGGTGAATGATGTCATCTGGGCTATTTCAGTGGGAGGAAATGAAGCTGCTAAATGAAGAGGGCAAAGTTCAAAAGAAAAGGATTGGAGTCGAATAGTCAAAAAATTTACCTCCTATGACTTTTTACTTATCACTTTTCCTTGACCTTAGTGGGAAACGTGATGAAGGTTGAGAGATAAGGAGTTTGACAAAGATAAATTTACATCCTGGCTGCTTGCTGACATGCATCTGTTATTTTAAAACTACAACATCCTGAAAATGAACTGTGATTATACCTCACCC
The DNA here is from genome assembly GCA_015107715.1 of Tylochromis polylepis. Classification (NCBI taxonomy): domain Eukaryota; kingdom Metazoa; phylum Chordata; class Actinopteri; order Cichliformes; family Cichlidae; genus Tylochromis; species Tylochromis polylepis. Next base: position 35,116 of record VVHJ01031917.1, read on the forward strand.
CATGCTTTTTTACAATGTTGGTTTATTAAATATCAGCAATAATAGTGAAATTAAATGGTTGTATTAGGAAATGCTGCTCACCCGCTGTCCACTCCTATTTTGTTTTCCTGCTGAAGACATTATCTACATTGAAAATTGCCTTTTGTAAGGCTTCTGGTGTCTCTGAAGTAAAATTAATTATTGATTATCCTAGAAGCTGGCAAAACAGCAAATTACAGCATGAGGGAGGAGAAGACAGCAGTAAATTATATGACGATCTCTAGCTTGTCAGTTATGTTGATTGTTTCTGTTCCTGCGCCATCTGATAGTGTGTCACTTTGAATTCTAGGACAGTATTATCTGCTCACCTTTTATAAAGGATGGCCCAGCGTCTATCTAGTGCTACAGGAGATAACAGAGGCTAAAAAAAAAACCTTTCCACAACATTAAGAGAATGTTATGGAACATGTTATCATGGCTGACACTTTTGGGTCACTTCACTCAGTTGAGAACCTTCCTAAGAAGATCTGACTATTTAACCCCAACCGTGTGGCTTTAGCAGGAAAATGAAAGTCTGAACAACACCTTTATATTGCATTATGGGAACTATAGGATGAAGTATTTCTGAATTTATCCCATAAATCGATCAAGCTGTGAATGCATCAGTTTTGAGTCACCTAATATTCTGTTTTTCCACTAGAAGTCTGCTAGAGTAGCCATTTAAGATATGCTTATAGTTAAGACACACACACACAAAAGAAAAACAACAACAAAAAAATACCACAAAGAATTGGGAAAGATTCTGATGACAGTGAAATGAGCAAATCACAGAATACAAACTTTTTTTCTATCAAGTCTCTTAACTTCCGCACCTTTAATTTCCGTCTTGCTGTGTAAAGGGCTCCCTACTCTGTGGAATGACATTAAACACTATGTATGTAAATCACGCAGTGTGGCTATGTGCAATGCAAATATAACTCCTGGGGATACGACTGTTTCTTTAGATGAGGTCGAGCATATGAAATCTCCACCATGTCTGTGGAAAAAAAATGCTGCTGTTGAATTTTTAAATGAAACTTATACGCCCCTCTTGCCCCTGCGTGCAGTCTATCCTTCAAGCTCAGGTCCTCTACCAGAGGCCTGGGAGCTTGAGGGTCCTGCGCAGTATCTTAGCTGTTCCTAGGACTGCGCTCTTCTGGACAGAGATCTCCGATGTTGTTCCTGGGATCTGCTGCAGTCACTCGCCTAGCCTGGGAGTCACTGCACCTAGTGCTCCGATTACCACTGGGACCACTGTTACCTTCACCCTCCACATCTTCTCAAGCTCTTCTCTGAGCCCTTGGTACTTCTCCAGCTTCTTGTGTTCCTTCTTCTTGATGTTGCTGTCATTCGGTATTACTACATCTATCACTAGGGCCGTACTGCTTGTACACCACCACTATATCCGGTTGGTTAGCATCACCATTTTGTCCGTCTGTATCTGGAAGTCCCACAGGATCTTAGCCCGGTCATTCTCCACTACTCTAGGGAGTGTCTCCCATTTTGACCTTGGGACTTCCAGGCCATA